>WBMZ01013042.1:10556-107175 GCA_013400975.1 Atrichornis clamosus
CCGCCCCCCCGGCCCCCCTTCGGCCGACCCCCTTTTGACCCCAGCATGCCCCCGATGCCACCGCCTGGGGGGATCCCCCCACCCATGGGGCCGCCACACCTACAGGTAAGGAAGAGGGATTCTCCTGGGTTGTTCAAGTGGGATTTAGGGATTTTTTGTTTTCACACATGGAAGTGTCCAGTTGTGGACCCCTCAATTCAGGAAGGACATTCAGGTGCTGGAGCATATCCAGAGAAGGGCAGTAAAGCTGGTGAAGGGTCTGAGAAGCAGCTCAGGGAGCTGGTGGGGATCAGCCTGGACAAAAGGAGAGTCAAGGCAGAGCTGGAGGCCCCATCCCTGGAGGTGTCCAAGGAACGACTGGACGTGGCACTCAGTGCTCTGGGCTGGGTGACAAGGTGGGGTTCGGTCCCAGGTTGGAGTATATGGTCTTGGAGGTCTTTTCCACTGTAATTGATTCTATGAGTTTGTGGAAATAGTACAAGGATGGACATTAAAATGGGTAAAGGAAACAGCAGGGCAAGATGAGAACACAGGGCTCAGATGTGATGTTATGCACCACTGCATACCTGTGGTATGCAAATGCAGCTTCTACTCAGCTACTCAAGGCAGTTCTAAATTGATGGATGGTTTAAGGTTTTTTGTCTACTTTTCAGGGGCCTGGACAGTTTGGAAGGGACAAAACCTTCGTGAATGAGAAATGGATTGTTTTAATTGCCTTGTGCTGTTATTTAATTGCTTTATGGGGGTGTGTTGCCATTAGGGCAGTGTAAGTGCTGTGTGGGCTGTGGCAGGCTAAGGAGCTGAATGATACCATGTGCTGTAAATAACGGATTAAATCCAATATTTGTAATTATAGTGTGAAGAACCAAGCAGAGTCACTTTGGATCCTGGGCCTGGCTGTGGGTGTCTCCTTGATTTCTGTGTTTGATTTACATCCTGTGTGTGCTGCTGCTCCCAGCTGTCACACAGGGCTGGTTTGTCGTGGCAGGCCATGAGCTCTGCAGCTCCTCACCAGCACCAGCCATGGCTGAGTGTCTCAGGCCGTGCCAGCACTGCGCTCTGCGCCGCACTGAGCTGGTGGCTTCACTCCCTGCCCTGTGTCCAGTGCAAGGACACATGTGATGGTGAAGGGTCCACGGTCAGAACGGGGGGAGCTGGGCTCAGAGCAGGGCTCAGAATGTGCTGGGACCCTGGCTGCACACCTGGCACCGACTGCTCACGTGGTCTTACTCCTGGTTTGGGGAAAGCAGCAGCGGGTGGAAAGGGAGCTTCACTGGATTCTTCCTACAGATTGTAAAGCAAGAAAGAGGAACGTTATGGTGTGGCAGGTGCAAGAGCTGTGGGTGAAGAACAAGAGAAGAAAGGCAGGCTGGAGTTCCCTTGAGGGCTTTTTTTGTTTGTGGAGAATGCTGTCCATGCACTCTTGGCTTCCTTTATAGTAGTATTTAACACATATAATTGTTGCTAGTTTGATACTTGGATTTAAAGAGCAGTTTAAAATACCACTCTCAGAGCAGAGAGTTGGATCTCAGGGAAGCTCCTGACAGAAGCCAGATGCAGACAGAAGCCAAGGTCATGGCAGCACTGGCTGCTGCTGGGGGTACAGCTGCAGTGCTGGGTGCAGGGGTGAAGCTCAAGGCCTGTGTGTGCAGCTTATCACTGAGCCACCCCCTCCCTGTGACACGGGTTGTCCTGGGTGGTCCCAGCCCCAGCAGAGCCCCAGTCTTCGCCGCACACTCGGAGCCGTCTGGGTACAGAGGGAAGCTTTTGAATGCAAGTTCAATTAGACCTGGAGTGATGGAGATAATAAGGGCAGTTGTAGGTGTTTGCAAAGTAAGTTAAAGAACTCAGTGAATTTTGTCAACTGTTTTTATAGGGAAGTGTTCACTGTACTTGTTGTGGATAGGGAATTTCAAACAGTCCAAATAAACAAGTAGAATCAAAGAACTGAATGTACGTTGAATTAGAAACAGGTGCTCAGGCATTCTGGTAACTGTGTGTGCAGGACAGGTCAGGATTTCTTGTCATGCAACAATGAACATGTAATTTCATCTTATTTTAATTTTAATTGACACTAGTTAGAATTTTAGTTAATGGGAAATGGGGGAGTATAATGGATTGTAATTAAACTCACTGAGCTGTGCTGTCAAATTTTGTGCTTACTTGTATTTTAATTTTTTTAAAGAGTTCTTCCTTGGGAGCGTCATTGTGTTCTCTGGGGTATTTGGTTCACAGGTGGGGATTTATGAGCAGCAGATATTTGGGAACAGCTCTTCCATTCTTTCTCTTTCTTGCATTGAGATATTTTCTCCTTTTCAGGAGAGGACTTTTCTTTGACTACACTTCTGTTCACGCCACCTTTTTCAGATGCCTTGATATTTGCATCTCAGAAGTGAAGTGATGGCTGCAGCTGTTCTGCCATAGGTGGGGGGTAGCAGGAAGCACATTCCCTGGGCTGGGAGCATTGGAGTGTTAAGAGAAGCTTCCAGGCTTGGCAGAGTTGTCCTTACTCCTGGTGTACGGTCTGTTGGTGCTCTAAGAAAGGAAAATTGCTTGAAGTTTTATTGTTGTTATCGTTATCATCATTATTGTTATTATATGCCTTTAGAGACCACCATTTATGCCTCCTCCCATGGGTAGCATGCCACCACCTCCTGGTATGATGTTCCCTCCAGGAATGCCACCAGTCTCTGCACCGGGAACACCAGCAATGCCCCCAGCTGAGGAGATCTGGGTAGAGAACAAAACTCCAGATGGGAAGGTGAGATGGGTGCCGGGAACAGCAGAGCTGTGGGTGGTCCTGCTGTGAGCCCTGGTCACGTAGTCGGGCACTGGGTTGGAATCCCACTGGAGGAACTGGGCCCTTGGTGACCACTTCTCCTGCAGCTGAGCCGTGGTGTGATGGGGCCACTCTCCCACCACAGGTCTATTTCTACAACGCACGGACGCGAGAGTCGGCGTGGACGAAGCCGGACGGGGTCAAGGTCATCCAGCAGTCAGAGCTGACGCCAATGCTGGCGGCCCAGGCCCAGGCCGTGGGGGCCTCCACCCCCACCACCAGCAGCCCTGCATCTGCAGCCTCTCCATCCACCTCTTCCAGCACGCAGTCCTCCACCACCTCCACCACCACCACGGCCACCTCAGTATCCCAGACCAACTCCAGTGAGTACCTGGGGGTGTCTCAGGCCTCATGGTGGTGGGAGCAGGTGGTGGGGGTGCTGCATGGGGCATTGCTGCAGCAAAGCCTTGGTATCCAGGAGGAAGTTGTTTCAGCATGAAGAGGAGCGTGAATTTAAAGTACAGTGGTTAGTCCAGAAGAACCTTGCATGCAAACCTTTTTTCGCCCCAGTCTCAAAGAGTTCTTCAGGTCTTTGTATATTTTTCTCTTGCTGTTATCACATCACCTCAGAGCTATTACACATCTGTTTCCTTTTGACAATAGATAGAGCTAAATTGTTTCTAAAAGCATTTCACAAAAAATGTTGCTCTGACATAGGAGTTGTAGCAATTTCCTGGTTTTCTCCATGGCATCTGTTTCTGTAGGAGGTCAGGTCTCAGAATTCCTGGACTGTGAGCATTGGTTGATTGCAGAATAGAGCTGCTTTGTTGTATTACTTTTATTAGCATTATTCTTCTGCCTAAGTCTTCTAAGTTCCTATTTTCTAGAGTTGCACAAAGAGGAAAAAGAAAGTCCTTGGAGCCATTTTTGTTCATTCATGACCCCTGAATGATAGTCTGGAGATTACTGCTGCTTCCATGGGCTGAGCCTTTGCTTGTAAGGGTCTTTCAGCTGAGGAAAGGGGCTGAATTTATGCAGCATGCACATAATGCATGGCTGTGCACACAGCAGTGTGGTTTGCACTGCACTTTGGCAGGTGTGTGCTGCCCAGGTGCCTCAGGTGCATCTTGGTAGAGGTGTGTGTTACGTACTGTGGGTCTGTTTGCACGTGAGTGTGTCAACAGCAAACAGTGAGTGATGTGAGTCCCCGTGCCCGAAGCAAGGTGTGCAGGGGAAGGAGCAGTTCAGGGAGCGTCCCGTCTGTGTGCAGGCCCACAGACAGACAGCACAGCACTGGTGCTGAGCAGGAGTCTGGCACTGGGGCAGCCTTGGGCGCTGTAGCTGTGCTGGCTCAGACACGTGCACTGAGCCAGGCCAGAGAGCGTGCAGGAGGTGAAGTGTTCCAACTCCAGCTATGGGGTAGAATTGTACCCTTTGAAATTCATATTTTTCCTGTAGCAGGTGAGACAAGTCAAGGTTAACTCATCATTTAACCTGAGTTTCAGAATCTGTGTTTGAAAGGGAGTCAAATTTAGGTAACCCTCCAATTCTGCTTTTGTTAAGTCTGGAGGGAGGACACGTCTTTAGAGCAGCAAAGAACTTGTATTGCTCAAAGCATTTTAGGGGTTTTGTTTAATTTGAAGGGTAACTCAGTACTGTGTTCAGCAGCTTTGTTGAACTGTGATCTGCTCTAACTGTTGTACTGCGTAACACAAGTCAGGTGGGAGATTAATGTTAGTTCCTGACCCGGTGTCAGGCTTGGGAGAGCTAATTATGCTTCGGGAACAGCACTATATGCACCTTCTCTGAAGTTAAATTTCCTAATATTGAATGCTGAGAATCTGTTCCACTTCTACCTGTTCTATCTGCTAAACTTTGTCTTTGCTTTCAAGAACTGTTACTGTTGGTGTCTGTGCCTAGGTGATGAAATTTCATAATTTAAAATAATTTTATAACTCTCAGACTTGGCCTTTAAAAAAATCTGGGACTTCTGGCTGAGCTTCATTCTTGCCTGGTACTGATTTGACTTAGGTCTTACAAATCACATACTGACTGTCTGCTCTGTTTCCCTAAATGTTAGGCACTGCTAAGAACTTTCACCCTTTCTGAAACGCCTAACAAAAGATCAAAAATCTTTATTTAAATATGCTAATACTGGTATGTTATTTGGAATGTTTCTGGTAGTGATAGAAAATGCACGGTGTGCCCATTGGAATATGGCTGTAAATTGGTGTGGTTTCTTTATTGTTTTTCTTCTTCCCTTTTCCTCTGCACCAAATCTTACAGAGTGAGCTTACAAACTTAAGCAGACTTGTCTCTAGTTCTTGTTGGCCCGTGCTGTGAGACTCTTTGCTCCCAGTTAAAACCATTTGAAATTGAAACCAGTCATGCTGCAAGGATTATGGAACTGAATGCCTGTTGTGTGCTTACCCACTGGGAGGCACTGAAGACCAAGAAAGTTCTTGCAGCTCCTGAAGAAAAGTACTTTCCTTTTCCTAGCTTATTTACACATTTTTATTGATATTTTCCTGTTCTGGGGGCACAGCCCAGCATAGTTGAAGGCAGACAGCTGTTATGCATGTGCTGTTGCTGTTAAAAGCAGAACCTGTGTTCATGTGACACAAAGACAGTCGCCTGCCATTGGAAACTTGCTGTAACGTTCCCTTTCTCTGATCAGAATAAAACCTCAATTCAGGCCGTATTTGTCCTTTGATACACCCCTGCTACAGCTGCAGAGACTTGTTAGGTGTAAAGAATGGGACAAAGTGAAATTGGAAATTGACTTTCTTTGTGAATATTTAATGTTCCAGAGAAGGCAAAGTATTTTTTGTCCAGGAGTGTGCTGGTTATACCCGAGCATACCTGCTTATGTACGAGCAGGGAAACAGAGCGCCAGTATGTTTGCAGCAATATATTGCAGTGTCTAAGATACAAGGTGTTCTTTGTGTTTTTTTATCAGCACCTACCACACAAGACCAGACCCCGAGTTCGGGTGTTTCAGTTGCCACACCATCAGTCAGTGTTTCAACCTCTGCTCCTTCTGCTACACCTGTGCAGACTGTACCCCAGCCAGTCCCACAGACATTGCCTCCTGCAGTTCCTCATGCAGTACCTCAACCAACTGCAGCAATTCCTGCTTTTCCACCAGTAATGGTACCTCCATTTCGTGTCCCCCTTCCTGGCATGCCTATTCCACTTCCAGGTAAATTGGCAAACTGTAATTGTCTTGTCTGCTACATGTCCATGTTGTCAGTTGTTTGCACTCATGTGTCCACTGTGTACAGAACTTGCCTGGATCCTCTCCTCAGAGTATATCTGAAAGAATTCAGGGTTAGCAGACAGACTTTTTAATTAACAAAGAATATACATTTTTTTTACATCTAGTTCTTTGCTATACCTGGCAGAAAACAGCTGCATTTAAACATGTAATGTTTAAATGAGAATATTAAGCACTATATTTTACTAATTGCAATATTGCTTTAATTTTTTTCTACTTGCTTGATTTAGACCTTAAGTCTTGTGCATAAATATTCACTAGGACATGGATGAGCAGGAAGAATTACCATAGAAACCATGACCCCAGTGATGTCAGGTGTTCCCAGTTCTCTTAGGCTGCAGCCCTCAGGAAGGATGCTGAGTATTGAGGTGTTTAATGGACCTGAGGACCATAATGAGGCCTTTAGGGTGCCGGGGTGTTAGTCACAGGCATTAGGTTTAAAGAACATAGAGAAGGAATCTTAGATGGCAGCACATTGCGTCTGGGTAAATCATAGTTTCTTAAATTTTTATAAAATATTTAGATACCTAAGGAAGGAATTTTAGGCTGGCAAAATGTTGGAGTCGCTTGGTGTCTGTAGTTGTTGCAGGGGGCCTCCCAGGAGATCACTAATGACACTTAGCACTTAGACATCAAATTTCATTTGCATTGATACGGTCAAGTTCCTGTCCTAGTACAAAACTGATATGTTCCAGTACACAGTGGCACTAAACATACACCAAGAACTGTTGATTTTGTGTTGCAAGGGAGGGTTGGAGATGGCAGTTGTATTGGATCCAAGTTAGGTTCAGGTTAAGAATGACAAGCGGCTCTGCACAGCATCCTCGTGTTTCTGACTCTTTGTACAGGCTGAGTGAGGTGACTCCCCTGCTGTCCTCCCAGTGCAGCCACCCAGTGTTTGCAGAGGGAGGCCTTTACCTCCTCTTGGATGGATGGAAAGTAACCCTTCAGAACACTCCTTTGATAAGAGAAATAAGCCTAAAAGCGGTTAAAATGCTGACTAGAAGAGAGTACCAGCTTTTTGCTGCCTCTGCTTTTAGAGTAGTCTTCTAAAATAACTGGGCAAAGCTACTTTAATCTGCATTGGCCTGATAAGGAAATCACAGTGTAGTACTTGTCGTTTTAAGCCCGGAAACAAATACTATCCTGAACATGATATTCCAGGCTGAACAACAAATGGATAAAGAGTAGAGGAGAAAAAAGTCAGCATATTGGAGAGGTTTGGAAGAACAGTAAAAGGGGCTAAGCCTTAAAGGTGGTCAGCAGAGTGCTCTGAACTGCAATTTCTAACCGTGCCAGCAAGGGATCAGTGTGGAATGAAGGGTCCTTACACACTGTGAGGGATAAAATCTGTGCAAGTGTGACCTGTTGGGTAACGTGGGAATGGTCATTGCAGTGGAGAAGAGTGCCAGTGGAAATGGAGACACTGAGTGTGTACTTGGGTTGGGCTCTCAATCAGAAAGTTTTGGTAGTAGTGCAGTACAGGAGCAAAGACAGAGCAGGAACGTCAATCTTCTGAAATTCATTTTTGAAAATGATTTATTTCAGAACTTCCCTGGTAAGAAGTGTTGGCTCTGACCACTTCTCCCCGTGAGGTGGGCGTCAGGTGCAACCCACTGCATGTAGAAAGGACACCTGACAACAAAGTGCTGCTTCCACTAGTGGGTCTGATTTGTCAGTTTGCTTGATTACAGATTGAAATATGTCTGCTTCTTTCAGTTAATTCTGACTTGAGTTGGTTGTGATGGTTTATAAATACTATAAAAGGAAAGGAAACCTGTGAAATATTTTACAGTAAGAAACAGTAGTCAAATTCCTTCATGACAGTATCAGGTGAAGTTAGTAGGGCTTATGAAGGTTAGACTGTAGATGTTTGGGGCTTTCAGCATCAGGTGTGATCAGCCAGACAATTTGAAGTTACAGAGATAGAGCTGAACAATGCCGCTGTCAAGTGATTTCAAAGTTAATCTCTGTGTTACACTGTAGTAAGATGGAGCAATGGAGGAGTTCATTAGTGATATCTCATAAACTCAGATCTTAAAAAGTAAGTCTGCTTTCTCTCAATTCCTATGTTCTAAGTCAGTTGTATGTTTGGGAATGACCTTGGCAGCAGAAACAGCTTGGGTGTTTGCTCAGTCTAATCTGTGCTGCAGCATCCCTAACTCCAGCGACCCCACAGATAGTGTTATTTATTCTGACCCCCATTGGAGACATGCTGTAACTTCCTTAACAAAACGAATTTTCAGATCTATTTTCAAGTACATAACATGATCACCCTTCCCAACTTAGACAAACACTTCAATCAGTACTGTGTTGAGTCAATGTTTTTATGTCTCAATTTATACTTCTTAAAATAAAACTAGTTGTGATTCTCTCATTGAAATTATTTTTAGAAAACATTGCAATTCTGTCTTCTCACAAATTTATTTTCAAATAAATTGGCAGTATTTATGTATGCTTTCCACACTAGATCTCTAATGAACAAACTCAGAAACGACTTCGGTTATAAACACAGGGGTTTAATTTCACTTTCCACTGGAGCATTTCCCACCTCAGATGATGAATTCGAACCCTTGAAGGGGAGGTTTCTGTAGTGTTTCAGTTTCTGTGCCTCCAGTCTGGACCAGCCAGAGAGAACTTCTACAGTTGCCTTCCACACCCAAAATGGAGGTTTTGGAAATGCATCCTCTCAGTCTCGTCTAATTTCACGCTGAATTTTGATCTGATCAAAGAGGATGAGCTGCTTTCCTCTTTGTGCCTTTCTGTGTCATTTCATACTGAGCTGGAGAGCAGACCAGTGCATGGTGCCACTTTTTGAGGGCAAGTTTTGGCTTTTAAAGCATTTTCAGCTTGTGCCATTCTTGATAGTAGAAAATAAAGAAAATGCCCCTGACCTAGTGCAGCTTTGTGTACCTCTCTCTGCAGCTTAATTGCTTTGATTTCTTTCACCCTCTTTCTTCCACCTCCAGCCTCTCTGTAATGACCCTTGTTCCCTCAGCTTTCCCTCTGGGTTGCACTTTGCTGTCACCCTGCCTTGCCTTGTTGCTCTGACTGGTTCAGACCTGTACTTCTACCCTTACTCTGCTCTCTAACTGCAGCAGCAGACTGAGAACAGCAAAGCCCATGAGATTCACTGTGCTGCCGCTCCCCGTGGGTCTGTCCCAGCAGAGTCTGCCTGTGGAAGCAGCACCAGTAGTGGGATATTTTCCTGTTGTGCTGCCCTACAAGGAGAACTGCATTCCCCCTTGGATGAACTTAAACCCCTGAGTCCTCATTGAAATACCTTTTTTCTTTTAAAACACAGCCCAATGACTTGCTAAACAGCTGGTTTAACATAGGCAGAGACTGTTGCTGCAGCCTGAAATTAGTTTTATATTTGATCTGGCATAAAATGCTGGAGCGAAAGTAATTCACATTTTCTTGCTGGGAGGCTTGCTCTCTGCCAGCTGCAAATGGCATCCCAAATTGTAGCAGGAAGTCCGTAGCACCCCGTGGTAGCTGACATCCCATGGCAGCTTTCCAACATGCTTCCTATCCGTTTTGCAGGTGTAGCAATGATGCAAATAGTCAGCTGCCCGTATGTAAAGACAGTCGCTACCACCAAGACCGGTAATTTCCAAACCCATCCTAGTTCGTTTTGTCTGTAAGTTGGCATGGTAGTGAATGTGGTTGTTTCTTTTATTTCTTTATTTGCTTCCCCACTTGAATGACTACATATACTTTATTTTCAAAACCAGTATAAATGCAAATATCATATTTGGCCAGGAGATAACTTCCCCAATTAACTGTTAGTGTCAGTTTATTCTGTACCCAAACTCCCGTACAGTTTTCTGTAACCATTGAGTTCTGTAATGACTGTGACTCTCATGCCCATACTTAGTTCCTAGTTTCTTGTGTGAATTTTTGTTTCCCTGCTCAACATGTGCAGTGGCTGGCTGTGCTCGCATGTTGTGTGCGTGTCTGTGCGTCTGAGTGTGAACTTTCATATTTCAATTGTGGATTTAAGAATAGTCACTCACAGAACACGTTATGCCAATGTGTAATGTGTGCTTTTCCATTATTTAAAATGAGACTTTTTCAATGTTAAGGGCTCAAATTTATGATCTTGTAGTTCCAGTCCTATCCGATTGATTGTTCTAGAACTTGTCATTCCAAATCTGTTCATTATACTCAGTTTGTTGGGATGAGTGGAGAGATAATAGGATAGTGCAGCATTCCAGCTTTCTTATCTTTGGATATTTACTTGCCATTTTGCTTTAGATTTCAATAAAATGTTCTTTTCAATCAGTACACAGTACTAAGCAAATGCAGCAATCTGATACTATTTCATTCTCATCAGGTTTTATCCAAGGCTCTGAACTAATGCCAGTATTTAATATTTGTCAGAGTTCTATTCTATATTCTGTGGCTCAAATTCAATCCACTGTTGCCTTTTTTAAGAGCAATAGGAATATCTCTTAAAATTGCAGCATAATTAAGCAGTGGAGTAGTCTTAAAAAACGCAATTATTTGCAACAGATATGTGATAAAGACTTTTTTAATAAATAGAGTACTTAATTTTTAAATACTAGAGCAAATGTCTAAAAGCTAACAGGCTTTGTGCTCTGCAGAATTACACATTAATTAAAATTAAATTAATTAAAATCTAATTTGCCTGGGGATGGGCATTACTGATTGCAAAACACAGGAAGGAAATTTGGTAACAATGCCTTGCTTTCCAATTTAACTTTGAAAACAATCCTTCTGTTCATTTCTATGGGTTGATTATTTGTAAGTTAAGTCAGTAACATGCTAGGTGTTGGTCCTTAGGCCCTGCATTGTCACTTACTGTTTTCTTTCCTTTGTCCTTTCTTTCCCTTTGCCCAGGAGTGCTGCCGGGCATGGCCCCCCCCATCGTGCCCATGATCCACCCGCAGGTGGCCATCGCTGCCTCCCCGGCCTCGCTGGCCGGAGCCGCCGCCGTCTCTGAGTGGACAGAGTACAAAACAGCAGATGGAAAGACATACTACTACAACAACAGGACTTTGGAGTCCACGTGGGAAAAACCCCAAGAACTGAAAGAAAAAGGTACTTTTGGGGGTTGTTTTACTACTTTGTACTGGGAACGTGGCTCAGACCAGTAGTGGTTGTTTGAAAATGCATGCGAGAGTATTTCCAATCCCTGATCTCCCTTAAGAATATTTTGAAGTTCTGGTTATAAGGATCCGTGTGTGTTGGGTTTGAGTCTGAAAGTTGCAGCTTGTTTCCCACTGTACTGTAAGTGTAGAAAGTGAGTACCTCACTTGCATATGTGTTTGAGAAGGTTCCAGATACAGACAGAAAGTGAGAGGTATTGAGGGTAAAAATCAGTCATTCTAAGGGCTGTAAACTAGGAAAAAATTAAGATCATTGTGCTGAATTTCAGACCTTGAAAAACTAAATGTATAAACAGACTTGGAGTATGAAGTAAAGTAATAGCACCCTCTCCCTGTCCACATCCCTACATTGTGTTCTGGTCGTACTCTGTGGCTTGTGTTCATGTGAATGTACATTAGATCCATGGGTGGTGTTATATGGGAGGGAAGATTATATGTTTTACACTTTTTGTAAATGAGTGCAGAGCAATCCCCAGGTGATTCTTCATTAATTGTCTCTGGTTTTGATTTTTTTTCATCCATAGCATTTGAAATGTGAAAGTAGTCTTCAGTGTTGCACTGTTGGTTGATAATTATTATTGGTTCAGCATTTCTGTTGGTACCCTTTAGTCAGCTTTTAGTGTAATAGCTGCCTTTATTTTCCTGACCCAAGTAGATCTTGGCACAGGAGATAAGCACAACTTTATAAGCAGACACTGTAAAGCCCAAGAGGGACAAAAAGTGGTGATAATACACTGAAAAGTAGTTTTGAGTTGGTGTTGTACTTGGAAAATTATACTGATAAAAAGAAAATTGTTGTGATTCTATAGTGGTTTCTTAATAATTACTTAGGAAGATTCTATCTTTATTTAGAAAAAATGGAAGAGAAGGTCAAAGAGCCAATTAAAGAACCCTCGGAGGAGCCTTTACCAATGGAGACAGAAGAAGAAGAGCCAAAAGAAGAACCTCTAAAAGAATTGATAAAGGAGGTAAAAGACCTTGAACCCAAAAGCCAGTCTGAAGTCTCACATCCCACAGCTGTGGCTGCATCTTAGCCCAGGCAGGTTGGCAAGAGCCATGGTTAGTAATTCAAGTTCTTAAATTCCTCAGGGGATTTTGAAAGCCTCCCTTTTTGGACTCAGATCTTTCCTTTTTTTGCTACTTTTTTTTACATAAGGGAAAAAGAACATTCAAAAGAAGGACACAGAGTATATGAGTTAAGAAGTTAGTAAGAACATGGGACAGAAGTTAGCTCATTACATTGACAGGTTCTCTCACTGACTTTAAAGTGCTCAGGAAATGTCCTGAATGTTTGAAATATTTAATAGCTTTTTCTCTATTTCTTTGCTTCATTATTTTGAGCAGTTTGACACAAAGCTCACATATTCTCCATATGCTTTAACTAAGTTTAGGCTGTTAGGAACATGTGTCCTAGAAAGGGCTGTAGTGTTCTCAGTAAACAAAACTAACTTTTCCTTTGGAAGGTGTTTTGCTGTGCTGAACAGCATAGTTTTTAAGGATGCAAAGGGGTGTTTAAATAAAAATTAAAGCTTTTATCCTGATTTCTGTAACTTCATTTAGTAGGCAAAAACACAGAATTCAGTTGCTGGGTTTTGTTGGCACTCCACCCTGTTTACTTCTGAGGTATTTACCAGTTAGCTCATTTCTAGTACAGAGGTTATTGCGAGTTTTCACTGCTTCATACTCTGTCTCATTTTCAAATTAAACTAATTTTAAGAAAAAATTAAAATTTCTGTATCAGAAAAGATACCTTTGCACCTGTATTCAGGCCTTTCTGGATTTCCAGGATTCATGCAGTTCTAGGAAGGTATTTAAGTAAGGTTTTGCTGAAGTCAAAAGTTGAGTAAATGCTTAGAGGTTTTGGAATTGAGATTTTGGAGTAGCAGCTGCTGTTGCAATTCCAGTGCTTCTGTTCTAGGCATGGATGAAGTGTCATTGTGAGCTGCTTGTCAGCATGGTTTCAATAAAACTAGTTAGTTATTGTGTAATAAATAATTAGCCAGCTGTCATTGCCTGATCCTCTAACTTGTGTTTTCCTTGAGGAGCCAAAGGAGGAAGAAATGACAGAGGAAGAGAAGGCAGCTCAGAAGGCCAAGCCAGTTGCCACCACACCTATTCCAGGCACCCCGTGGTAGGTTATTGCTGCCGTGGGATTGACAGGGCTGTTCCTGGAGCCACCAGGGAGGGTGCTGGGGAGTTGAACAAGTGACAGAGCGTGACGAGCTGTTCTTGGCATGCTGCTGTCCCGAACAGTGCTGCGTTCCTCTGGCCAGCGCTGCTCACACGCTGCCACTTCCCCTGGTGCCCAGCAGGGCGTGTTGGCCATTCTCCCACCATTGCCTGCAGTCCTGGGGATCCATTACCAGGACTTCATATCCCAGCCCCTTCATCTCCCACCGATTCCTCCTGATCTGGTATGAAATACTGGCCAAAAAAAAAAAATCTTGCTCTGTGCCTTGGGGAACAAATAGCTGCAGCTGCTGGCCAAAGCAAGCTTTTTGGTTTTTTTAAACTTGGCCCAGAATATGCTCAGGTGCCCACAGAATGTCATGAGGAAGGTGACTTGTGGTGTAATACATGTAAGTCACCTCTGTGTGTTTGCATGACAAAGGTAAAAGTCTTCCTGACAGGAAAGGGATATTGTTTTCATTTTTGCAATTTAGCTATCACTGTTCTTTATTAATGTTTGATATTTAAAACTGTTAGCCTTTAAATTGTCTCTGTGGTTCTTTTATCCCAGCACTTAAAAAATTCTGGCAAGATTGTTAGGTTGCTTTTTCTCATATTTTATGGGGCATTGAAGAGATACATTTTATCCCAATATCTGATTCCACTGTCTAAAGTGGTGTTTTCAGAGAAGAACTGAGCGTCCTGCAGCTCCTGAGAAAAAGCATTTTTAAAATTGCATTTTCAATTTCAAGTGTCAGTTACTGTATTTCAAATCTGCCAGCAGATAAAAGCAGTTCAGGGTCCCATTGGGCAGTCTGGCGGTTGTGCAGTCAGTGTAACCAGGGTCGGTGTGTGACCGTCATGCTTCCGCCTGTGAACGTGGTAACAGGTGCACAGTGAGTGAAGACAAGGTAACCCGAGCCTCGTGTCCCGTCTGCAGGTGTGTGGTGTGGACTGGGGATGAGCGTGTGTTCTTCTACAACCCCACCACCCGGCTGTCCATGTGGGACCGGCCCGACGACCTCATTGGCAGAGCTGATGTGGACAAAATCATTCAAGAACCCCCTCACAAAAAAGGAATGGAAGAAGGAAAAAAACTTAGTAAGAGCAATCTTATTGCCTTCTTGTGAAGCCTGATTATAACTTAAGGCTTTTTTTGTGTTGATTTCCAAAGCTTGTAACCTTTAAATAAGTGACAGAAATGTAAGTACATACTGAAAAGGTGTATAAATGTGGACTGCAGAGTCCTTTAAGGAAGAATTAGCCCCTTGAAGAAAGTAGATACTGACAACATTGGTTGTTCTGCTAAATGCCAACAGGCTGAAAAACCCCACAGTTTTTACTGACTTAAAAAAAGGGACTGCTTTTGTTTTATAAGAAAGAGGCCAGAAAACATTAATCATAATGTACGAACGGTCTCTCACAGAAAAGAGTTAACTTAGAGATCATCAGTTGGAATAAAGTTTGGAAATAGCTGCCAAGAGCAGAGAACGTTCGAGAGGCTGCTTAGATGAGATTTCTCTCTGGCCTGAGTTCTAGGAAATGGTCCTGGGATGACATGTGGGCTTGGTAGGTGGAGGAGAGCAAAGGTGCAAGTGGGTAATCAGGAGATCCAAATGTGCTTCATTAGACTGTTTAGCCTGAGTTGTTTTCCCCTAGAAATAGGAGGTCAGTGTTTGTCATTTTAAATTCTGAGTTGGCTCAGTCCTGTCCCCAAATTCCCATAGTGGTACTCTGAAAGGGACTGAGAACCACGTGTCTCCCTTTGTCAGAGTGCAATTGCTGCACACTGTCCTAGGTTTGTGCATAAGGTTTCACTTGTAAATTTAAAAATTTTCATCAGTATAAAATCTAAAGTCTTACTGAAATCTGTTACAGTTAGAGAAGAGCATGAAGCTGCAGAGGAAGCAAATGAAGATGAGCCTATTAAAATAAAAAAGCGCAAGTAAGTTTTTGCTTTTTCAATACCAAGTGGTCTGTGTAGGTAGAATAACTTAAGTTTGTCACTTGAGCTGTGTATGTTGTGTCCAGCAGTGTAGATGGGAACTGGGAGTGTTGGTGAACAAAGTCATCAGGTTTCTGCTGCTCAGCAGCTCATGCATTTGATATTTCCCTGAGATAGCTGAAACTCATGCAGAGAGGAAATAGCATGTCTTCTGGAAATAATTTGAAATGGAAATAAATGGTGCAAGTTGGTGAATCCAAGGAATATTTTGAGTGCAGTTTGTCTTAAATAGTTTGCTTCTGTTTGTTAATTTCTGGGCACAAGACTTTGTTGCCAAAATACCCAGCCACCTAGATTTTCATAGTGGTTTCTCTATTCTCACTCTTGTTATAAAGGTTTTAAAGTTTGACTTACTTCTTTTGGTCTGGTTTGCCTTTTGGAAGTGATATATGAGAAATACTTACACACAGTGTTTTGATAGTGACTTTACTGTGTTATTTGTGGTTGTGTGCTCTTAGGGAGGATCATGGAGCTGTTGGCAGTAAGGGCTGGGGGTTTGTTTGGGATGAAGTGCATTTGCTCTTAGTAAACCTAAATCAGCATTCTTCTGCAGAAGCTCTTTGATGGGTGAGGTCTCACTTGTGTCGCAGCGTTCTCAGTGTTGTGCTTGTGAAGTGCTCCCAGTCTGAACTCCCTTAGAGCCTCATGGCCCAGAACAGGAGATAAGAAAATTAATGCTGTTGATGTAAAATCTGCTGCACGTCTGGCAAGACTTTTTAATACAACAAGTGTTCTGATTGCTTTGAAGCCATCTCTTGGCACTGAAGTTACTTGGAATACATTGGCACCTGGGCTCTTGATGTGAAAGCATTCATATCCGCATCTGAGAATGAATTTCATGGATTGTAAGCCTGTTCTTCTGGAATGACCAGTGATATCCATCCTGTCCTGGTGTGGTTCAGGTTCTGGCCTACAGGGCTGGCATTTTACATCTCAGCTTACACTTCGTGTTTGGTTTTTCTTCAGGAAAGATGATATCAAAGACATTGATTCCGAGAAGGAGGCTGCTATGGAGGCTGAGATTAAAGCTGCTCGAGAGAGAGCCATTGTCCCGCTGGAGGCTCGGATGAAGCAGTTCAAGGACATGCTACTGGAAAGAGGGGTCAGAAGCCTGTGTGTGTGTGTGAGGAGGAAGAGAGGGAGGTTCAGATCAGAAATGTGTGTGTGTGAGGAGGGAGAGAGGGAGATTCATGCAGAGGTGTCAGTTTTTGGCGAATTCTGAACCTGCGACGCTTTGTGTAAGAAAACAACCCCATGTTCAGTATACATTTTGTTTTTAATGTCACAGAGCAGTAGTAAATAAATGTGTATTATCATTTAGGAGTTTTCAGAGCTAATTAATGTAACTTTCTATGACAGCCTCTGTCATCCATTAGTGATGAAAATTCCAGGATGAGTTTGTTTCCCTCTTTTCATCCTGTCTTAGTGTTTTCAAGCAAGACTGTACAACTCCTGTATATTTTGTATATTTGTCTGCCTTTCATTAAAGGTCTCTGCCTTTTCAACGTGGGAGAAAGAGCTGCACAAGATCGTGTTTGATCCTCGTTACTTGCTGCTCAACCCAAAAGAAAGGAAACAGGTAAAAAAGTCAAATTCACTTCCCATCTAGACACAGCTGCTACAGGTTTATCTGAATCCTCAGTCTGTGTTTGTTCCTGCAAACCTTCCAGACTAATTAGTGTTGCAAGGGATTTTTGTCACGATTCAGGTTTGCCTGGAAGTGGAAGAAGCCAGTAAGGGAAAGTGTTGATATTTCCTGTGGTTGGAAGATCTCATATTTTAACACAGTTAAAGTTACGTGTGTACAGAGTGCTGCCAAAACCTGAATGAAATAGTGAGAGTCATCAGTATCTTGTGAAAGTATTGGCATAATGAATAATCTAGCTATTTACTTTACAAAAAAGATGTTTGGGGGAAAGACTCAAGTGCATTTTTATTGTTAAGCAAATTCTCACTTCAGCAGCTTTTCTTCAAGTGGATGTAGGGAAATGGAAAGCTTCGAGAACACAAGAAGTGTCTGAAACATGGGACCCAGGGAAATGTTAACTAGAATGTGTAAGAAACTTCTTCCCTGGTCTCAGATGACGTGTTAGGTACAGCACCCTGCATGTGCAGCAGCTTGGATCATTTCCATATTGAAATACAAAATGTCTCTAACCATTCTGCCTCCTCTGTGTTGAATCTGTGGTGAGAGGAAAGGAAACAGCAGAGAAGGAAAGAAGTGGGTTTTTCCCTCCCTCTTCCCTAGAGCTTCCGTGTGTCAGTTTGTTTGCTGTTGGTGACTGGTGTTTCTGTAGGTGTTTGATCAGTATGTGAAAACCCGAGCAGAGGAAGAGCGCAAGGAGAAGAAAAATAAAATAATGCAGGCCAAGGAGGATTTCAAGAAAATGATGGAAGAAGCAAAGATTAATCCAAGGTAGGAGCTTCTTTGTGGTTCATGTGCATAAGCTCTTCTAGAATGCAGGATGTTGGGTGGTACTGGATCGATTAACCTTGTTCAAAATGGACAAAGAGGAGAAAAATCATGAGATATTGTTGAAATCTTCCTTTGTCTGCTTTGTCTTTCACCTAATCCGTGAAATAATAGAACTTGTTATTTATAATGATTTACATATTTGTAGTGATTTACATATTTCAAGTTGGAAGAAATCCCCAGCATGCTGCCTGGATTGTGAGAAAGGCCTTGGATCCACCACGAGTTTCTTTAATAACCCTGTTTCTTCTTCATAAGTCTCTGAGAAGTACTAGGGAGATTTCTTGGATTTGGCGGGGGCTGAAGGGATGTCTTTCTTGTTACAAAATATGTCAATGATAGTATAATAAAATGTTCTGGTTGTTTAATTATAGCAATGATGACACACCCCTCACACTGAGACCCACTGGCAGCAGTAAGAGTGAGGGGATGACAGTGAATGTACATTCGAGATTTCATTGCTAGGGTTGTTTGTTTCACAGCTTCCTCACATAGAGATCATGAGATATGTGCTTATGTCACCAGATGAGTTCCGAAGCGTCCTCTTTCAGCATCTCTTGGCTCAGCTGGCATTAATTCTTTTCCAGTGAAATAACAGCTCATTTGTTTCACTTCAGCTCAGTTTTTTCCAGTGATGCATTTTGGAAGTTTGGTGACAGTCAGTGTTATGTTAACTTTTAAATTGCTTCAGAGCTGACTAATAACTCAGTAGTAGGCTGGAAGACTGGAGGCATGGAAATGCTTTAAGAAACATGTTTGCTAGCTTTAGTATCCTCAGCTTTCAGCATATCTCCAGTGTGGGACTGATTCTTTACCTGATTATGGGCTGGGGTGGGAAAGAGAATTCCAGCTGAAATACTGTCTTGTTTAATCTTATCCTTTGTCTTCTGGTTTCAGTGTTTGTCTAAAGATATTGCTGTACTTCTGTGAGTGCCAGACTGGTTTTTTATCATCTCTCTCAGTCCAACATGCTCAGGAGTTTGTGTTCCACTTCACTTGAGCAGCTCTTGTTCTTCGATCTAGCTGTACATTCACTTTCTAATCCTTTTGAATAAGCTACCAAATTCTCTTCTTGTTTCAATTTACCCTACAGCAACAGTAGGCTGGATTTTCCAAGTCTAATTATTTCCATGCTGTGATGAAAACATTCGTATGATTATAAGTGTCTCACGTATTCTTGGGGCCAGATTTGCATCAGAGCTTGGAAAAAGCACAATAGTGATTTTTTTCCGAGGTAAGTGGCAGTAATGTACCTACTGCACAGGTTGGAATCTGGCCCTGGAGGTGAGAGAACGGTCAGGGAAACGCTGTGGGATGATGGGTCGAGAGCCCAGTTTTGCTGCCTCTGCCCATAGTGTTTGAAGGGGTTTCAGCTCTGTGTGGTTTAAGATCAGGCTCTGCAATGTGCACTGTAGGGGGAAGAGTTGGTACAGCCAGTGTTCTATGGGGACTCCCACCAAAGGCTGGTTTTCTTGGTGAACTCTTAGCATGGTTTGGCTGCAAGTGAATGCACCTGAGATTTTCGGTTTCACAGCTGTGAAATACCTGGACAGACTGGTGGCTGAACTGCTAACCCACAGAAGAGTTTTGTAGACAACTGAATTTTTTTTTTCATTTCTTCTCCTTGGTTGCGCTGTAGTCTCTCTCTACACCTGCCTGTCCTGCAGGTGGCTGTATCTGAACAAACCAACTCACCCCTGTAAGTGTCTGACAAACACCTCTTGTGTGAGTGCTGACTCCTTTTGTAGAGTTCATTGGTCGAGCAGCTCTGTAGTGACACCTTAGGATTTGCCTTTTGGGTTTTTGTAAGTTGTACTCGGGCATGTATTGCAGCAGAGGAAATACTTCCCTGCTGAACCTGCCTCCCAGCCCAGACAGCTCTGCCAAATGAGTTCACTTGCCATTTTGTTGCAGAACTACTTTTAGTGAATTTGCAGCCAAGCATGCTAAAGACTCGAGGTTCAAGGCAATTGAAAAGATGAAAGATCGAGAGGCCTTGTTTAATGAGTTTATCACAGCGGCAAGAAAGAAGGAGAAGGAAGACTCGAAGACCAGGGGAGAGAAGGTAAGGGGACTCTTGAGTTCCAGCAGTGTGAGTGGTGTGAGTGAGATGGGACAGAGCCAGTGCTTGGCTTCCCAGAGCCTTCCCTGGGACACAGGCCTGTGCTTTCCTGGAGGTGTTACAGACAAACACTTCAGGGGTACCCCCCTGGTCTTTCAGAACTATTTCAAGGTGGTAGTTTTACTGACTTTTAGAACATCTAGAACTGAATTGTGTTTATTTGTGAAGCTGGGTTTGCTTAAATAACAATACTGGTTTTATTTAATTTACCCAAGCAAGTAACATTATCTTTTTAACTGAAGTAATGCTTGAGTTTAATTTTTTAAATTAAGTTATATTATCCTGAAGCATGAAAAGGAGTCTTACCCTGTTTGGCTGGAACCCCAGAGCTCGCTGTTACCTCTCTGTTCCCTCAGTGGGTGCAGGCAGAACTTGCAGTTGCCTGAGGATACTCTGGTTAAATTTCAAACAGCTCCCATATCTTCCCTTTCCATCTCAAAGCAAGCACTTAGGAAATTCTCAATCTTTGAGTAGATAGATCTTATGTATAAACTGCTACTTATTAGATCTAAAGGTCAGCTCTTACAGATTAATGAACTCCCAATGTCACATGCCCACACTGCCGGTGGTGGGGAGCAGCCCTCCCCCCTGGAGAGGGGACATCAAATGGGGTCACCTAAACCTGGGGCCACCTACTGCCACGTCCCTGTGTGTGTGTGAGTGGAGAAGGTCACCTCTGAAGGCCAATCATTTTGGACATTTGGAAGTCTGCCATGTTTATTTTGAAGTATGAAGTTATTGCAGATTTCCCTACCTGGAATTCTTGCAGAGGAGAGAAGTGCTGGGGGACAGGTCAGATTTGGGGACAATTTCATTCTTCAGGAAACTTTGTGTATTTTTAAAATCTGGGTGCTCTGATATAATTTGATCCTGTACTTGATTTTCACAAACATTGCCTTATTGCTGCTGTTTTTCCATAAATGATTGTGCTTTCAGAGGAGAACTGATGTAGTTCAAGACTAGATTTTACATACTGCAGTTTGATTGTGAATATGGAATTTTTAAAGCATTTTTGCAGCTTAATAGTGCAGTTGAAGACTTTAAAGAATAAATATTAGTTTTGTTGTTGCATGATTGTTCTAAAGTTGAAACTTTAAGAGATTGTATTTGTTTGCTTTGAATAATGTTTTTTTTTTCTCCAAAAGCCTTTTGTAACCATTTTATGTATTCTGTTTTATAACAAGTGGATAGACTTTACAGTTATGTGCTGTGCGGCCTGTCAATCAGTTCAGTCTGACAGCTGTCAATCACTGACACGCAAATATTATGGGATTCCCTAGTGAGGAAAGCATTGGTATCTCTGTGTGGTGACTTTAGCCTCCCGCAGTTCCGGTACTTTACATTTTTTTAGTTTTTTTCCTTGTGAAGTGATGAGAGTTGTACCTGCAATGTGTTAACTGCAAAAAAAAGACTTCTAAATACACCTGAAATGTTTTCAGCCTTGTTTTCCTTTGATTTTGAAAGTGCTTAAAACATAAAAGAAAATTTAAGGCATTTAACTTGAAGCTTTCTCAGTCTGTCCAAAATCTTTACTTAGGGAGAATCAACTTACAGAAATCTTTAACGTAAGGGTTTTAGATTATATAATGTTTGATTTTTGCCACATGAGTTATGGCTTATGGGATGGAGATGGAGCAGCCAGCTTTTCCAATAGCTGGTTTAATTCCTGTGCCTAATTTCAGTGAGTAAATCTAATGCCAGCGCTTCTCAGATGGCAGAGAGGAGTATGGGGGGTTTGAGGATGTCAGGGAAGGGCCCTGTGGGCAAGCAGTGGTGCCCAGGCTGCTCCTGTGCCGGGGCACAGTGTTTTTCCATGTCCCTGGGACAAGCTGTGCCAGCAGATGAGCCTGACTTCACACAGACTTGCTGGAATGTTGAGCTGCAGGCGCCCTGCACAGCTGGTGGCTGTGTCCCCTGTCCCCTGTTCCTGTCGGAGCCCTGTGTGATTCTTGACTGGGTTGAGCAAGTCCCTGTGTGCAGACACATGGACCTCACCTTCCACTGCTGGGATCTGAAGATGTTATTCCTTGGTGAGATCTTTTAGACTCAATTTTTTGAGACGTTTTCACCTTCTTTTTTAAACTTAAAGTGAGCTGGCAACAGTTGTGCTGTGTGCCGGGCACCCGAGTGGAGTGAAAGCTGTGCCTTAGAGCACCAAGGCCTGAAGTGCCATTGATTTTCCTGGGGAGGGAGTTGCCTGTGCCCTCCTGTCCCCTGCCCAGTCGGGAGCCAGTAAGGCCACAGCTGGTCCCACTGAGGCTGCACAGTTGGACAGGAGCTCCAGAGGGAATCAGGGAGCGGGGGATGCTGCTGGCAGCCACACGGCCGGGTGGGAGCCCCCGGGGACCGAGGGAGCTGCTGCTGGCAGGCAGCTCCCACAGGAGCATCTTCCTGCAGCCCATGGTGGGGCCTCAGGGGAGGGTTTGTGCTCCCAGCAGTGTGGCCAGTGTGCAGTCCTCATGCTGTGGAATACATCCACGCACAGGTGATCTGTGCAGGAGCTTGGGGATACCCTTACCTTAAAGACTTCTGTAGTAACACCTGGGAACTGTTTGGTTTCTAACAAATATTTCAAATGTCATGGCTTAGAAAGCTTCATATTTCGAAACCGCATGCATGTTTTATAATGTTTTGAAACAGCATTCTTAATTTTGCAATGAATAAACAAGTTTGCTTAGCATTTTGTTGAGCTCCTTTAGGATAAAGCAATAGTGCTGTAGCTGTAGCACAACATCCCACTGGCACTAATGAACTTTTCTGATCTCTGCTTTACTGTCTTAGTTTCCTTTGGGATAGTAAAGAAAGAGCCTATAGAGCCTTTTATGTTTATATGTTAATATTGTGAAGAACTAAAAGTATTGATGGGCAAGGGTGCAGAATGTTGGTGCTGATCTTCATTCCGTTCCTGCATTCTGTAACTAAACACATTTTAGAGGATGGGGATGTGCCAGGTCTCTGGCAAGCTGGAGCCTGCTCTGTCCATCTGCTCCCTTCCCTGAGGAACCTCAGTGTTCTGCAGCTAAACTGCTTCTCCTGGTTTCCCTTTCTTAAGGGATGAGGAGGGGGAGATAAGTAACAAGCAATGGATGGCCAGTCCTTCTCCTGGATTTTGGGTTTTTAATTCATGTGCCATAAAGCTGGGGTTAGTTTGTGGTGCGGCAGGGTGTGGGGTGCTGTGGAGGCAGAACCCTTTGCCCTGGCCCCAGCAAGTGAGGCCTCTGCTTCGGGGAGGGGAGGCTGGAATGCCAAACCAGCCTGCCAGGAGTATAGTGGTGACCTAAAGTGCAGCAGGAACAGGGAGATCATCTTCCCCAGAAATCAAGGTATCTAATAAAGGCACAGCAGTTGCTCTTACAACTGCTGGTTCTGGGACTTTGGATGAAAACGTGTTACTAGTTGTGTTGAAATAAAACTTGCTGTGATTGATCCTCTGCCAGCCCTTGCAATGGCTGCTGTTGTGGACAGAGTGCTGACATGCCATTTCCAATTGACAAAGTAGACGAAAACATTTTCTTAAACTTTTATATATATGTGCATGTCCATCCTAAATATAATTTACTTAATTACCATATGTGGGTAATTCTTTATTGGTTAGATCCATTGCTCTTTCTTGGCAGATCCAAGCATTTACCTCTATTAATTGTACACCTGGAGGATGAATCTGTAAATACCTGATTTCTCTAGAGCCCTGTTTCAAGCTGCACGGCTTCTGGAGTATTGATATGCAAAATGCTATCATGCAGCATCAGTAACTTGTTAATTTGGTATACATAAAAGCTCAAAAAGCTTAAATTGGAGTAAAATAAGAAAGACCGTATTGGTGGATCATTCTTTATAGAGTTCATCTTAGATGTAGCAGATCACCTAAATGTATCTGCTTTGGCAAAATTGTCCCAAGGAACAGTGAATTTGAGCTGCAGTTATGACTAAAATTCAGAGTTTTAGTGGTTGCTCTAAATTGCAATGGTATGTAATGTTAATGTGATCCCTCTGATGAAGGTAAGTTGACTCCTTTTTTCATAAGAGCAAACTGTGGGATATCAAAGTGTCTTTCTCAAGTGCTGTCTTTCTGTTTCTGTCTGTACAACAGATCAAAATGGACTTCTTTGAGCTGCTGGCAAACCACCACCTGGACAGTCAGTCTCGCTGGAGCAAAGTGAAGGACAAAGTGGAGACTGACCCGCGGTACAAGGCAGTGGACAGCTCCTCACAGAGGGAGGACCTGTTCAAGCAGTACATCGAGAAAATAGCCAAGGTCGGCGGGTGTGGGCACACCCAGGGAGTGTGGCTGCGGGTGTGCTGTGGGCAGACTGACCTGTGCAGGATGGCAGCTTGGAACTTACAAGTTCTGTCCCTGGTGGGCTGTTTGTGGGACCTTGTGTGCATGCACACACATGATTCCTGGGAGAAGTTACCCCTCAAAGAGTCCTGTGAAACCATTGGCTGTAAAAATGACTGTAAAACTGCAGAAAGTACAGACACCACGCTGATTACTTCCACCTAGGGTGGGCCACATTTCGTTTGCTCTGACTTTCCCTGTCAGCTGAGCCTCCTTCAGGGATACGTGTTCATACCCAGTTCATTCACTGCTGCTTCTCTCTTAATCCAATAGTCCTACCTTTCTCTTCCAGGCAATTAATGGTTGAGAATGTAAAACTGAGCCAACAGACAGTGATCCCCTTGTCCCCCCCATATTAAGAGTTTGTTGCTGGACAGTGTGTTTCTGGGTATAGTTGTTCTGTGACCAAACTTGTCTCTTCCCCATGTAAACCGTGTAATGCTTCAGCACAGCTCTTGAAGCAAAATTTCGTAGTCCATAGGTCCCAAACCCCCTTAAAGTGTTTTGTTCCGAGCTGCCTTTATTTTGATAGCCCTTTAATTCACTTTCTAATGAAAAGGGTTGTGTTGCTTGTATTGAGAGAAGTTTGTTTTTGACTTTCAGAACTTAGATTCTGAGAAGGAAAAGGAGCTGGAGCGGCAGGCGCGCATCGAGGCGAGTCTGCGGGAGCGCGAGCGGGAGGTGCAGAAAGCTCGCTCGGAGCAGACCAAGGAGATCGACCGGGAGCGGGAGCAGCACAAGCGGGAGGAGGCCATACAGAACTTCAAAGCACTGCTGTCGGACATGGTGAGGCACAGACAGGCCCCTTGGCTGCTCAGGACAGGCTTTAGCTGATTGGTGCTCCCTCTAAAAGCCTTTTGGTGTTTGGAGTTCAGCTCCAAAGAGGTGGAATCCCACTGGGAGTTTTGCCTTGGTTGGAGGAGAAGGCTTTGCATTTAGGGTTCTCATCCAGAGGATGCCCTCTGGGTTGGAAGCAGGGCACTGCAGAGCTCCTGGTGTCTCTGGAAATAATCTCTGAAGCTGTCTTTCCAAGCACTCCTGTGAACATAGGGTGTTATTCACAGAAGAGGAAGGAAAGTGCTGGGGTTTTCCGGTTTTGGGAATGCTCAGCCAGGTCAGTGGGGCACCTCCACCTGCTCTGAACCGATGCAGAGGGATTCCTTCTGCTGCTAGCTGTTCAGTGTTTGTGGGGAACCTGCTACAGTCTCTTCTTAAAAGCTGAGGGTTTATCTTTTATTTTAACTGTAGCTTCAAACAAGAGGAAGAAAAAAAAGCATATAATAATTATCAGTGAACTTTTTATCAGAAAAACTGGTTTAAAGATGAATCCTCTGGCGCAGGTGCGTTCTTCAGACGTGTCCTGGTCGGACACCAGGAGGACTCTGCGCAAGGATCACCGCTGGGAGTCGGGGTCCCTGCTCGAGAGAGAGGAGAAAGAGAAGCTCTTCAACGAACACATTGAGGCACTTACCAAAAAGAAGAGGGAACATTTCAGGCAACTTCTGGATGAAACTTCAGCGGTAGGAGCTGTCAGTGTTCAAACTGACAATCTTTGCAACCCACTGGGATTTCTGTTTTTCTGTCCCACAATCTGATCGATTTGGTTTTATTTCCAGGGCCCATTTGCTTCACCACTCTCTTTTCTCCTTCATAACAAAATCTGTGCATTATGTTTCCTTACCTGTTTACCCAGTGTGTTATTTTGGTTGAACATACAGTCAATTTACATATAAGCTTCTAATCAGTGATCTTTTAATCTTCTTTTTATTTCTTCAGCACTGAGTTATTTGATCCTCTTCACTGTTTGGCTCCTGACTCTTTCAGATATTCAGGGTCTTTGCCTTAATGGCCATCAGTATGGTCTTACCCAGTTCATCTCTTTTGATGTTCTCATGCTTTATCTTGTGCTTCTGAACCTGAGTTTTTACTCTGCTCATGCCGTGGAACCCATCCCTGGTTCTGTGCACTGGGGTTCAGTGAGGTTTCCTCTTTTTTAGTTCTGTGCTAACTTCAGGCAGCTTTCATTGAACCTGGAAGTTTTTACCTCATTTTTAATGCATTAGTTATTTTAGTTTAGAACCAAGTTTTCTGCAGGTAATTTTCAGCAACAGATTAATGTGCATCAATGCACTAGAAAGAGACTTTGGAAAATAAATTGTATTTGAAGGACCTTGATCTGAAAATGCCATCTCAAAATACAAAAGAAGAGTCAGTATAAATCAACTAATTAAAAATACAAATGTAATAGTATGAGTAATCAGAACCCAATTCTTAAATACAGCAGCAACTTCGTCAGTGGACTTGGGAGATATTTAAAGGCTTCAGAGGTTAGTAGTGTTTGTATTCCATATTCTTAGAATCTAATTTTCTTTTAATTTAACTATTTTTGCTTCTTTTGAAAGATAACTTTAACATCAACGTGGAAGGAAGTGAAAAAAATCATTAAAGAAGATCCAAGGTGCATTAAATTCTCTTCGAGCGACAGGGTAAGTGGTTTGCATTATTCCTGCTGATTTCCAGTCTGGTGCAGGGTACAGAGAAGTGAGTTGGTGGCTGCTGCAGTGGCTCCTGCTCTGTGTAAACACAGGTGTTAGTAGTTAAATTTTAAAAAATTTAAAACATAAAAGATGAGGAAAAATATAATTAACATGTAATTATTGCTGGTGTTCAGTATGTTCAGTTGCAGGAAGTACTGGAACTGCATTCAGTGGTTTCAGTTTGCCTTTCTTTCAGAAAAAGCAAAGGGAGTTCGAGGAGTACATCCGAGACAAATACATCACTGCCAAAGCCGACTTCCGGACGCTGCTCAAAGAGACCAAATTCATCACTTACAGGTGGGGAATGTGATGCCAGCGCAGGACTTGGCTTTCGTTGTGCTTTGCCATACAAGCAGCAGCAAACTGAGAGCTGTTTTGTCCTTGCACAAGTTGATGTCTTGAGTTACTCGAGTCTTTCATGGCGCTTAATTAACACAGCACAAGTGTAGGCAATGAGCCTTTGTTGTCTGTGCCCAGAGCACTGTTGGGTGCCCAGTCCCAACCTAACATGACGTCTTTCTAGCTCAGAAGGTAGCCAGGTCCCTGCACCTTTCCCTGCCTGGCCTGTCCGTTTGCTCCCTTACGGTGGAGCAGCTGCCCCGAGCCCCTGGGGGGCTCCCAGGGGCTCCCTGCCTCCCAGACCACGCTCCAGGGGTAATTCTCACTCTTGCTTTCAGATCCAAAAAGCTCATCCAGGAGTCCGACCAGCACCTGAAGGATGTGGAGAAGATCCTGCAGAACGACAAGCGGTACCTGGTGCTGGACTGCGTGCCCGAGGAGCGGCGCAAGCTCATCGTGTCCTACGTGGATGACCTGGACCGGCGCGGGCCCCCCCCGCCCCCCACCGCCTCCGAGCCCACGCGGAGAACAACGAAATAGTTACGGAATGCTCCTCATCCAAGGGTGTCTGTTAATCCAAACGCTTGCATGAGCCATCTGTCAGGTTACACACATCCATTGCCGTGAATATATTCAAACATCTGAGGAGCAGAGGCAGAAGCAGCATTAGTGAACATAAAATGATCTCTGGGGGAAACCCAACAACAAAAAGCCACATTAAAGGTATGAGTTAATTGGAGCATGACTGACGAATCCCAAGGTGTGGGCTGTTTGGTGACTGCAGGTGTCAGGGCAGTGTGTGTGAGGTGTGGGTGTCTGGTACCTGGGGCTTTCCTCTCAGCAGTGTCCTACACGTGAGTCTCAAGGGTGATCACATTGTGGTTTGAGCGTGTCCTACATGTGTGCAACCAGCTGCCTCCTGGTTCCCCCAGCCCCTGGCTGAGGAGGTGACATGCTCTGATAGCTTAAATTATTGATTTCTGACAGCCCACTCTGGAAACACCAGTCCCAGTTTTCTGCTTCTACCCTTGGGAATGGAGCTAAATCCATTAAAGCCAGGGTTAGAGCTGAATGGAGAACAGGCAGTCGGACACCAAACCAGGTTTGTTCACAGGCTGCTCTGTTCCTGCCCCCAGCCATCGATTTGCAGCAGTCAGGTTGCTCTACCCAGGTGAAGTTCTAATAATTTTTGCTCGAAGCTGGAAATGCCAGAGGTGACCGAGCAGGCCAGGACGGTTGTATAAACACATTTTTATTTACGATAAAGTGATCTTTACATACTTCTGGATTAGACTGTGGATACCCTCTCTGGGCAATTCTTGTAAACTATACTCCTGTTTTGAATGTTAAACTTGTGTTTCTAAAGTTTAATTTTGAAATGTTGGGATTGTTCAGTTTATGTATTTGAACTACAATAAACCAACCCTTTTTATATATGGATTGTACAGGCCTAATCCCAGTTTCTGTTGGATTTTGTTGGATTTGTGAATTTATGAGTAAAGCAAACAACTGAAGTGATACCGCCTACATTCTTGGCTGTGTTTGGCAGAACAGGGTCTGTGGCACTGAGCAGTGTGGGGTCAGTGTGTGGGCAAGGGGGACGAGCAGAATGATTTTCCACTTTAGTTCTTTTGTCTGTTTCTTAACCAGGCTGGCAGAGCCAGTTTCCTCCTGCTGCTTGTGTATGACATGCATCTCTTGCTCTGAGCCGAGGGCTGGGGAAGGACTCCCTTCTCTCACCCTGCAAGTGATCTCTTGTCAGCAGTTGGTGGTGTTGGCCAGGGGCAGGACTTGCAGGCTGACCAGCAAGAGAAGGGTTGTTTCACAAAGATGGGGACAGCCTGGAGGGACTTGTGCTGCTGACAGTGGAACATGGTGCTCATAGTGAGAGCGTGCGCCCTAAATTCAGGGCAAGTGTCCCTCTCCTCTCGTCTGCCCCTTCCACCCCCAGCATCCGAAACCACCACTGGGTGCTGCCTTTTCTGGGAGTGGAGGTGGAGTAATGAGGACTGTAGCTTGGTAAGGCCAGAAGTGTGAGATCCTGTGGGAAGTGTAGCTTCCACCTGGAAGGTACAACCACAACTCTGACCAGGGAAGCTGCGGGACCGGGGGAGCCCCGGCTGGGGTGTGGGACAGTCCCCCTGTGTGACAGCCAGGTCAGCTCATTCCAGGGCTCAGCTGCCAGTATGGAGCCCCTGGATCCCCAGCACGGGGTGGGCACAGGGGCACCCCACAGCCGACGTGGCCCATCTGCCCCCACGAGCCAGCATAGTGCCCTTGTGTGTGGCCATGGTCTGGGTCACAGGGTCTGCCCAGAGCAGGACGCAGTGCTGGGGGTTGTGTCCCTGTGCCCACTCGCCCACTCTGCCAGTAAATGGATTTCCTCTTGCTCAGCATGGCCCAGTGGGAGGCTGTGGGTTTCTTATGGCTGGTTTAGAATATTGTTAACTTGTTTGTTAAATAAGATGGCTATTAATTTTAATTGATCTGGTTTATGGAGACCAGATGTTCATTAGGATTTATTTATCTGCTTATTCTGTGAATAAAGCAATCATGCCCACATGCCAGGCTCCCGGCTGGGGGGTGCTGCTGCTGGACCATGGAGCTGGTCCCCCCAGCAGCGCCTCGGGCAGAGTCCCCTGTGTCCCCAGAGGCAAGGACAGCCCGTGGAATCCTCATCCGGAGAGAAGGCTAGGATGCTGACAACTTTCCTAGCACCATTCCTACTGCAGCCCAGCAGGTCCCCTGCCCTCAGGCTGCTGCTGTGGCCGAGCACTCACAGCAGAGCAGAGGTTAAATCCCAAGCAAGCTTAAGAAAGGGAAAGAAACTCCACTTTTGGAAAGCTGAATTTATTTCTGGCTTGTGGAGCAACCAGATCCAGCAACCAAGAATGCACCGCACTCCATGGAGCAGAGCCAGGGCTGGGTTCCTGTGTTTCAGTTGATTAAGGTCCTGCAGTTAATGTGAAGGTAAATGAGTGTCTGAGGAACAGCTCCCTGATGGCACAGTGCGTGCCCTGCAGCTGCTCATTAAGGGCTGCTGTTTAATCACCAGGAACAGCCCTGAACTAGGGCACGGACTGGGGAGAAACCTGCAGCTCCTTCAAGGGCTGTATCAAGTACCCAGGTTCGTCCTGCTGCGGCAGGAGACCTGCGGGTGCTCCCACTCCCACACTGCACAGTGCCCCTTGGTCCCACACCCTCAGAGGGACCCAGAATCCCTGGGGTCCCGAGGACCCCCCGGCCATTGCTCATCAGCACGGCCCTGGCAGCCACCCCAGCCCAGGAGCCGCTGGGCACTGCAGAGCCACTGCCCCCGCGCCAGTCACGACAGGCATCGACTCCACACAGACACGTTTGGGACAACTTTACTTCTGACACCGCAGCGCAGGCTTTCCTTACAGAACCAAAAAAAGAGTGTTTTCTTATAAAATGGTTCATTTACTCTTGCTATTTTATTTTACCATTTCATTAAAAAAAAAAGTTACTCCTGAAAGCCATCCCTTGGAATAAATCCCAAAGCCAGTGCAGTTTGTTTTTCTGTTGGGATGGCTCCTCTGAAGGTGGTGCGCGGGGGGCCCCTGCCGCCAACCAGCTCCTGGTTTTCCGCGCAGTCCGTGAGCTCTGTGGGTGTGTAGCAGTTCCTTTCCCTGGTCGGGACACGCCGGGATCCTCATGGTGCCTGCAGAGAGGCTGTCCCAGGACACCTGCCCTCGGTGACTCATGTCCCAGTCCCTGCAGGCCTTGGGTGCTGGGGGTGCCTGCTGCCCCCACGGGAGGGATGGCCGCAGGGTCACCCTCATGGAGCCACTGCCAAAGAGACGGTGTTGAATTTTGTAATTGACTTCATTTGCTGCTTGCTGCAGGAGCAGTTTTCAGATTTACAGAAAATCCAGTCATCTTTTTTTATTGAACAGTTGCTCAAGTAAAAAGGGACCAATCTGTAGAGTAGGAAGAGGCAGCCTCGCCATGCAAAGAGAAAGAGTTACTGGTTTTATTATTATTATCATTGTTATTATAATGTGGGACTGCAGACAGCCTCTCTCTGACACAGTCAGGGGCTAACAGCAATATACAGTTGGATTCTTTTTTAGAAGGTCATAAATTAGCAACTTATACTTTATCTTTAAAAAAATTGAATAAATAAATAAATTAATTAAAAAAGAAAGAGAGAGAGAAAGAGAGAGAGAGAGAGAGAGAGAGAGAGAGAGAGTCAGTCACGACATGCAAGAGTTCACAACAGAACGAGGAAAATGACCAAAGCAAAGCCCAGAACTGCAGCAGAGCCCAGGGTCGGTTTGGTTTGCCATCAATGCAGGTCGGAAGCATCATTTATAAAGGTATTTCATATACCAAAGAAGGCACCACAGTATCTACAAAGCCAAATCCTCAGGAGGGTTCTGGGAGTTGGGGGGGCAACCTGGCTAGAGCAGACACGTCTGGGGGTGCAGCATGTACCCCCCCACTTAAGTTCGTCCATTGCAAAACTCAACTTTTCCATTTTACGTTTGGTTTTGCTGTCTGTGTTGGTAAAACACGAAATAATTGTAATAAAAAGACAAACGTGGAAAATGGCAAAGGGAGGCGACATTCCAATCTTCAACACAACAGATGGAATATTTCTGGGATCAGGTGTAAAGCAATTGGAGTGGGACCACTGTCACCAGAGCTGCCCAGGGGCCACGGTGTGTTACCCCCCGCGTCCCTCCCCAGCCGACAGCCCCCTCTGCATCCACCCCTTCGGCCATGGGCGGAGCGTCACTGCCGCCGCAGCACCGCCCAGGGACACGCCTGGGGGCAGGGGGCAGCCGGGCCTGACTCTCCCCCACTGCCCCGCGACATGTCTCAGCTCTCCCCGTGTAAATCTGGGGTCTGGGGGGTGCCCCCTGTGGCCCCTGGACCGGGGTGCCCCAGTGCTCCTCTGCACAACCGCGATCTGCAGAGCAGGAACTGAACAAAGAACAGGAAGGAAAGGAAAACAAAGGAAGAAAAGGAACAGTTGAAACCGTGTGTTTACTGGTATCAGTACATGAGACTCCTAAAGAACACCTGGTCCTCCTAGTTAACCTTGTCCTGGAATATGTACAAGTTATTTGTGGCTGCCACGGCAATGATGTTCTCAGAGGGGTGCCAAGCTGTGTGCAGGATCTTTTTGCTAAAGTCCAGACTGTCCACGCTGATCTCGTCTTTCCTGCGCTTCCCGCCCACGCAGACCTTGCGGGGCTTGAGGATGGCACGGGGTTTGCTGTTCTCCCGCGACGCCTCCAGCGTCACATCGCGCTTGGTGTTGCGGTCGAACATGCGGAAGAAGTTGTTGTAGGAGCCGGTCATGATGACACTGCAAGGGGAAGGACAGATGATTCGCACACCTTTTCAGAGGCAAACTGCTGGTGACCAGAGGCAGATTGAACATTCAGACAATAATGAGATTTGCGTAAGTGTGGGAATTTGGCTCAGGCCCAGTTGTGCCTTGTCAGCTCACTCTGATGGCTTGGACAGGAAACATGACAGTCCTGCCAGGGGCTCACACACTTCCTGCCACCCAGCTCAGTGCGAGTCACATCTGGATACTCATCATCCCCAGATTTCAGCAATCTGGAGCTAAACCCATCATCACCTTCCTCCAGCTGTGGGTGGAAGAGGTGGAACTGATTCCATGAAGTAGAGAGTGGGACCCTCAGACATCCCTACTTGTGTACAGGCTGCAGGTACAGATGATCGCTGTGGCACCTCTCCAGACCTCACACCCAGCTGAAGGCCAGGGAGGGGGCTGCCGAGGGGCCACGGGACCCCTTGAGCCAAACCAAAGCGAGCAGCCCTGTGCTGAATGCAGCCACAGCGCCGCATGCTCACCTGTCAGGCCCGTTCCAGACGCACTCGAACTTGTCGAAGATGCAGTCGTTCTCGTAGAGTGAGCAGAGCTTGCTCCGCAGGTAGTCGTGGACCTGCCGGTGGGAGGGACAGGATGAGGCCTCCACGCTGAGCAGCACAGCCCAGGGACTGGCAGACCCAGCCCTGGGCTCACTGGGGGCTCGTGGACCCGGCCCAGCCCCATGCTTGCCCCAGCCAAGCTGGCAGGATTGGGCACTGCCTGGCATCCTGTGCCCTCCCACAGCCACCATTCCTCTCTAAGCACCTCCAGCCACGCTCCGCACATGGCTCAGGCAGAGCCAGAAGATATCCCCTGGCAGAGGGTGGCAGGGACAGCGCTACTGCTCTGCACATGACCTCCCACCTGGCCCTCCCGGGCATCAGCACCTGAGCTTCCCCTCCTCACCCACCCCCAGCCTGGGGACATGGTGACAGCTCACCAGGCCACTTGAGTCCACATTTAACAACTCTTTCTTTGCTTTCCACCATCTAAAGGCATAAAGCTCCCACACATCAGGTGTGTACCCACCACTCCTGCCACTGGCCGAAGAGTGTGGCTCAGGAAGGAACTCAGTGGGTGCCCGACTGCTGCATGCAGCCAGCTGTGCCACACTCACCTGGTAGGTCTCAATGGGCCGGTTCTCCATGTTCAAGTCCCACACCTTGACAGTGAGGTAGTCCCGGGTCATGATGTATCTCCCACTGTGGCTAAATTTGACATCAGAGATTGAGGAGATGATCTCAGAAAAAAATGACCGGTTACTTGGGTCTTCAGGCTCTTCAAAAACTGTGGAAGAGGAAAGAGCAAGCCCCAGTATCAGCTGAGGCAGGACCTCTCTGATCCCAGGCCAGGGACCTGCCACTCTGTCCTGGTACCGATACCAAAAGGATCCCCCCCTCCTGGGAGGGAGCACTCACATGATGCTGTACCCAGCATCCACGTGTGCTCACGTTTATCACCCCCTCACCAAGACTGGGGGCTCCAGTATGATGGGAAAAATGCCAGAAGTGCCAGTATAAATGATCTCTACAACGCAGAAAAGGCGCTGCCCTCAGCAGGACCCAGCGCTTTCATCACTGGCTGAAACTTGGAGGCTTTTTAAATAGAAAAAGTGAAAGCAACAGAAGAAAGTAAAGATCTGAGGCAGCCAGAGAGCAGCTGAACCCAGGGTTTGTCTCTGTTGCAATCATCCTGGGTTTGCTCACAACAGGTCAGTTGTGAGGTGCTGGTCTCCTTGTGAGGACTCTGGCACTGGGTGCCTCTGGCACCGGGCAGCAGGGCCATGGCCACCTGCTCTGCCATGGGATGCCTGGACCCTCCCCAGTCCTGGCAGTGGCAGCAGCAGGGTCTGGGGGTTGCAGCACACAGGGGATGCCATGACCAGGGTCCCAGCACACACACACACACAGGAGATGGCAGAATGGGGGTCCCAGCACACAGCTGGTGCTGCCTGCCCCGAGTGGGTCTGCAAAACAGAGCCGGAGGCCGGGCAGGGCAGAGGCTTGGGGGCAGTTATTTTTGCTTTGGGCTGAAGGCTTTTGTGTGGCTTTCCTCCTGCTGCAGGGGCAGATCTAGGCTGCTGAGCTCATGGAAAGGATTTCTGAGCACTAATTCTCTCTTACACAACAAACCTATTTTCTCTGGCACTGAGCGAGTGCTGCCCTGCCTGCACCAGCTCCCTCTGCCAGCTCCCTCCTTCCCCAGTAGCCTTCCCAGCTTCCTCTCCATGGGGACCAGACCAAACCCTGAAATGGCCCCAAAAGGCTGCATGGCCCGTGGGGTGATTCTGCTCCTCAAGGCCAGTGGCCTTTCCACGCCGTGCCTGGGGATCAGCAGCGATGCCCAGTGTGGCTGGGGCTCATCCACAGGCAGCAGCGCTGGCCCCTGCACCGGGAGGACTGACTGTTGTAGGGACACTCCTGCAATGCCAGAGGGTGCAGCTGCACATGTCAGTTACCTGATCACAGCAGGTGATTTTTACCCAAAGCTGAAGACGCTTTCAGCAAAGAACAACCGTCCAGCAGTACTGCAGCAGCGCAGTCAGCAGGGCAAGGACTAGGCAGAGCAGGTCCTGGGGGAAGCGGGCTGTGCCTTGAACCTGCGGTTTGGTAGCTTAACAGGTACAATCACAACTGGCTCCTTAAAAAACAAGTGGACACCCTGATGCCTTTTGCTATAGGGAAATAACTGCAGAACGCTCAAAGAGGCTTTTCCTTACTTTCCCATATCCTTTCCAAACAGGATTGCTTTTACTGGCATTGCCAGCTGCTTCTGGAGTCCCAATCTCCCCTGCACCTTCCATGGTGCTTTGGGGATAATGCATAGGATTCCCTGGTGAGCCAGGGCAGGTATCCTCTCACAGGGCTGCTGCCCCTCTGAGCGCTGCAGCACATGGCTCCTCACGTGCCCACAGAGTGGGCATTCCTATCGAAGCTGCTGTTCCCTCAGGCCAGCTCCGTGCCGGGGGTAACACAGATGTCACAGATCGCAGGAGCCTCAAGTAATGTGGGCAAACAAACCTTAATAAGAGAATTGCAAGTCAGAGCTGCCCCAAGCGGTGACTGCACCATCTACATAAACCTGACAGGACGTGCAGAGCCATTGTCTGCAGTTTTATTAAATACTGACAGTTATTAAATGTCTCCGCTGGAAGATTTGCTCCAAAAGCCAATGTTGCTTTTCATTTTGAACTTTGATGAACTGTCTCAATTTTGACTCCCACATCTGCTGAACTGCAATTGACTGCAGCTGATGCTTTGGAGGGATGGAGGGGAATCAATCAGGAGATGTCACGAGAGAGGTCACACGGAGCAGGCTGCACTGTGGCCAGTGCGTTGCTGAGGGCTGGTGGCACCAGACAGTGCCCAAACAAAGGCAAATGCTGAAGGCTTCTGCCACTGAAGTGTCAGGAAAATTAATTTTGTTTGCTCCTTAATTGTATTCCAATTTTCAGCTGGGAGCCATTGCTGTCAGACTGCAGGTCATGGCCAGGAAATGCAGGAACAGACCAGGGGTGTTTTGCTCAGGATTTAGGAGAACTGCCATTCGGTATTTCCCAATCTCCTGCCAGCGATGTGAGCTTTCCTCCGTCCACTTTACTCCAGGTTAAAAACAGGAATCAGACTGCAATTGTGGCTCAGCAGCCCAGAAGCAGCAGTTGGGGTGTAATTCCCCATTGACACAGGAGACTTAAACCTCAACACAGCCAGAGGCTTGCTGGGGGCAGGCTGTTAGTCGGGGGCTGCACTCAGTTGTACCCAGTTTGTGCATCTTGTTCTCATAACATGATCGCACTTGGAATACTGAAAATCTCCTTAATTTCCCATGGGATACTGGCCACTTTCTTAAGCAAATTCATACAAGAAGAGGAGACACAGGGGTTTGTCTGCCCAGGTACACAGGGCAGCTGTCCAGGGCTCTGCCACACATCACTGCCTCTGGGCCTCTATAGTACCAGACCCCTTCAGCCTGTCCCGTCTCCCTGTCGAATTTACCACACTATGCCCAGCATGGCACTGCCTTCCAGGAGCTGCCAGGGCACGATGGGCAGCAGCAGGTGTTTGCCAGCCTACCCGGGACTTGCACAGGCATTCATGCCAGTGTTTATAGAGAGCTGCCAACAAGAAGAATATTCCCAGTAAGCATTTTCTGACACATGTGGGCTGAGTCGGGACCGGCTGCACTGGACACAGCAACTCACTCATCGCAGCAGCCTGGGCAGACCAAGGACAAGCTCCCTACAAGCCCCACTTACTCTGAACTTCAAGGGGTTTTTCTGCCTGTCCTGACCCCTGCAGCATCAACCACAGCTGACAACAGGACCCAGGGCTGTTTGGACAAACAGCCTGAAGGAACGCAGCACTCCCTGTCTCCAGCATTGACAGTTCAGTAGATGCTGCACACTGACATCCCCGTGACCCCTTGGACCCAAAACATCACCACAGGGGTTTTAACCTGCTCCCTCAAGACCCAGAGGAAGCTGCTCCTCTCGGAAACAGGCAGAGGTGTGTAGCAATGGGGACTGCAGCCTGGCACACCAGGGGGAGAAGGGGACAAGGCGGTAGGGCAGACCCAAGCCCAGGTGGGTCTCTCTGTTTTGTTCTCTTTTAACCCAAGGAGCCCGTGGCAGCACTCACACTTGGCGTGGCGGTCGCAGAGGGCAGCGGTGCGCATGTCACACAGGCGGATGGTGCCCTTGCTGCTGCTGTACACGAAGGTGTTGCAGTGGTGCGGGTGGAACTCAGCGGCCGTGATCACCTCCGTCAGCTCCTCCATGTTGGCTGGCTTGATGTCTACGATGTCTGGCAGGGCTGGTCAAGGAGCCTATGGAGACCAGTCCAGACCTCACTCCCCCTCCTGCTGATGTTTCTGGGCACCAGGGCTTCCCCTCACCCCATGCAAATTGGGTGTTCTGAGCAGGCACCACCACTCTGAGGCAAAACCACAGCACAGAGCAGGACCAGCTCACACCAGCACAGGGGAAAGCCAACATCCGACATACTCTGCTCAGCTGGGAACCCCAGCTCCGGCACCACAGCTGGGAGATCCTCAGAGGGGCATGAGACCTGATCTGTGCATCCATCCTGGGCCATAGTAAATGTCTTTTATTGCAGCGTTGTGGCACGGTGAGTAACTGCACTGAAAACAGCAATGGGAGCAAAGCCCATTGGGCACAACAACCAACAAAAAACTCCCTCTAATTCCCTGAGGAACCCAGATTTAGTACTCCTCACCCTCATCTGTGGAAATAAGCAGGCACCGCAGCCCTACGCTCCCACATCCACTCAGAGTTCCCACAGGCACATGCCTGTGACTGCTGGAATCCTCTCCAGCTGCCTAAACCATGCCCCCAGGATTTCTCATCAGGAAACACCATACAAATACCACCGATGATTCGTGCCCTGCATTATTATTTCCGATGCGGCTGTTACAAGGGTGACTGGCACAACCTCATTTGTACAGCAGTGACTGGCAGCCTGTCACCTGCTGCAGGGTATAATGGGGATTGCACCATTAGCGCTTCCATCTCCCCCAAGGCATCTGTCTCCTCCATCACCTGCAGATCCCCCTCCCTCCGCCTGCCCCATCAGACCCTGCAGGCAAATTCAGAAATGTGTCACCCACAAGGCAGGTGACAGCAGCAGTGGCGGCAGTGCCAGCTGAGCTCTGTGCTGAGCCCTGTGCTGTGGAGGGAGCGGATCCCTGTGATTGCTGGATGTGTCCTCTGGACATAGCCTGGCATCCTACCAGCAGCACGGGCAGAGATGAGAGGGCAGTGCCTTGGTGACGACATGTGGCACTGGGGACCTTGTGCGCTCTGCAGTCAGGTGCACAGCAGGCAGCACTGTTTCCTACTCCTGAACCCCTGCCAGCCTTGCCAGAGGGTGAAGCTCCTGCACCGAGGTACCGCAACCAGGTGCAGGGCCAAGCGAGCCTCTGCACTCCCCGCTCTGTCCCCACCCACAGGCACAGCCCTACCGCATCCTGCAGGGCTGGACCTCACTGGGACCCAGGGCCATTCCCGGAGCCACACGCACCAAAGGATACTAAAACTTTGATTTGTGATTTCAAAATTCCACAGGTTTATCCTCAGGTCGTCTGCTGACATGTAGGTCTCGTAGTCGCTGTTGACGGAGATGGAGTTGATGTGGTAGGTGTGTGCGTTGGCAAACACTCTCCGGGGAGTGGCCTCCACCATCAGGTCCATGGGCCGGAGCACGGGGACCTGTGGGACGAGGAGCAGAGGGTCAGCACCCAGGGACAGGGTCCGGCTGGACATCTCGACCCGTGCCAGCATCTGGCATGGGGGAAGCCCCCACAGTGTCCCACAGAGCTCTGGCTGCCAGTGCTCCAACCCACCCACTCCTAACAGGCTCTCTCCAGCAAAACCTAATGCCTTCCAAAGTGTATGACAGCAGAACAAGCAGACCCAAAAGCCATCTAATTTTGAGAGAGGCTCCAGGACAGTTAAAGCACAGTGAAGCAGTGAGAGCCCAGTAAACCAGGCTCTGATCTTGCTGCAGCAACTGGTCCAGCTTTGAAACAGAAAAACAACCAAAAAACCTCTTTTGCCTCGTTTTGTCACTGTCAGCCAGGATCTGAAGTTTCTGGAGCATTTCTAGCAGAAATACATTTCTTGAGAGAGGTGGGTCAGCACAATTTTTCTTGTAACTTTTTTGCATTTGCCTCACAGCAAAGTGAAGGAGGTAAGAGGTGAGAAGGGACAGAGCGAGGGACACACAGGCAGGGACAGAGGGAAGGACTGGGAACAGAACTGTGTGCGTTTGCCTTTAGATGAATCAGCACAACCCATCAGGGGATGGGAGGTGCAGTAGGGACCATGTGTGTGAGGAGTGGGGTCACTAATAACTTTGGACACAACGCTCTGAAGGCAACTTAATACACCAGGAATGTGTCAGTCCATGCTCCCGCTCACCAGTGAGCTGTTCCCTCCAGCTACTTCATTACTTGTATTATCTGTGTGCTGCCTGAAGAGACTTCTCATGGCTGCAGAGGTGGGGATGGGAGTGACAGCCAGCTCGAGTGACACGAGAGCACTGGTGCTGCCAGCTCAGAGCCTGAGCCTAATGTGATGAGCCTGCCCGCTAATTCCACCTGACACAGCCAATGATGCATCGTTTGCGCTGACGGATTCTGCTCAGCCAGCTGGGGACTGGGGACAGCGGCTCGCGCCCCGCTCCAGGAGCACGGGGACAGGCTGTCAGCCTGACCGCTGGAACACGATGGCTGTGCAAAGAGAAAGGGTTCAGCAACTACTCTGGGCCTGGTCGGGCATGAAAACAAGCACAGCAAAGTCTTGGGCAGGGGATTCTGCTCAGCGAGATGACTCTGTGTGACCCAGCGCAGCTTGTGGTCAGACCCTGGGCTAGTCCCAGTCCCCAGTCTGGGCAATCTAGGGCTAATCCCAGCACTGTGGTCCCTGCAGCTCCCGGTGCCGCAGCACAATTCCCTACTCATTCTTACATGGCAGTCACTCACAACCACAGAGCTACCACAAACTCTTACACCAAGAACATTCTCCACACGTTACTTCAGAGCCAAATCCTGGGGAGACTTTCTTTAATGTCTGGGACTTGGCCCGTCACCAGGTAAAACACCAAAAGAGGGACAAACCTGGTCATCCATGAGTAGTTTGTTAAAGCAGGGAATTTTATCTGCTATGGTGGCAAGAATCTGCACTGAATTATGAAAACCAGCATGCCCACGTGCTGCGAGCTTCTGCTTAAGCATATCAGCAACGAGGATTTAACCCTGAAAGCACTGAAACTTTGAAGCAGAAGCAGACAGGAATGTGCTGGGAGCACACACTGGTTTGGTGAGCTTGTTCCCCAACAGCAGGATCCTGCAGCACAGGGGACCCTGGCTTGGGACAGCCGAGGGGAGCAACTGCCCTGCCAGGCCTCAACCATGGTGGAGACACCAACAAATGGGGCAATGTGACAACAACTGGAACTGGGTCTTATGTTTTTTGAAGCAGGTACAGGCCAAATCAGTGTCTGCTCAACCCACCCAGCTCAATCAGCCGTGCCACGACAATCCTCAACAGCAGAGACCTCCTGGCACATCGCTGCTCCAGCTCCAGAGCCCACCTCAGGGCAGGCTCTGGTGTCACACACACATATTATTAAATGATAATTCAGTGTAACAAAGCGCATCCAGTACACAGAAAGACTGTCAAATAAAATAAAACACTAATAAATTCAATTACTTTCTGTTTTCAGGAAGGGGGGCAATGCCAGCCATTTTTCATTTAGAACACAATATGTCTTAATTTTAATTCCCACCTTTAGCAGGTACCCCTTGCAGAAGACGTCCTACACTCTCCAAGCACACATGACAGTTGATTCCTTTCCCTGTGTCTGGTGAAGGCTTTCCCTGTCCTGAGTTAATGAGACACTAACCCTCTCTTGGGCTGTAAAACTCATTCTCTCGATGGCTGGGGTGGAGGGAACCATTATATCCTGGCCCCTTCCTACCACTGCTGCTGTGCACCCTCCTGCCACCTCCAGCCCTGAGCGAAGGACCACAGCGCAGGGGACACGGTGTCAGTAATTGCCCCCATCCCCATCAGGCTTCCCCTCTCATTGTCTGTCATGTTGGCTGTCACCGAATGCTCTCTGCAGAAAAGCTCTGTGTGGCCGAGCTCTCCACGTCATTCACAGTGCCATGATGGACGTGGCGTGCGGAATCACAGAGATCCAGCGTTTCTCAGGAATGCCTCATCCTCTGCTCAGAAGTGCCACATGGCAGCAGCACTAGCAAAACTCAGGTCAATATACAGGGGAAAGGATCAAGGGCTCAGCTCCCAGGATGGCACAGTCACAAACCTCCCAAAGCCCATGGCCCACATGTGCCAGGTTTGAGCTGCCCCTTTACTGGGGGTCAGGTGGGGACATGGAACTCCCACACAGCCCTGCAGTGTGATGGGACCCAACTACCTGCTGCAAGGTGAAAGCAGTGCTGAGAATCCTCATGGGACACACTACAGGCCAGAAATTCCCAAAGGGTGTGAGTATGACAGGGCTGACTGCACTGGGATCACCCACCCGTTTCTGTGCAGTGGAGAGGAAGGTTTTGTTGCCAGTTACCTCCATGGAAACCCTCTGGGCACAATGGACCGCACTGGACTTACTCTGAGATCCAAACCTGAGCCACAGCAGTGGCCATAAAAAATCCCAATACGTAACCATTAGGTATGTCCCCAATCCCCACCCTGCCAGGGTGATCAAGCCCAGCGCCAGCTGCAGCCGTAGCTCTCTGGTCACCTGATAGGTGTGGCAGGACTGGTTGCAGGCAGCTCACCCTGTGACCTGCCGAGGGCACAGCCACGCTCACCTTGACCAGCCACACTGTGAACTGGCAGATGGGGGGAGCTTTCCTTGCCCCTGCATTTACAGCAGGACACACATCCCTCTCTGGTGACAGCTGAGCAGTGGCAGTGCCAGGCCAGCCCCACGGGTGACTATGCAGCCCTGCTCCCCCCAGCCACCCCCCTGCTCCTCACCAGCACGGCCGGGACTCAGCGTGCTCCGCAGCCTGGCGCAGGATTTGACCAAGTGGGATTAGTCGAGCTGAAGCTCGGATTGACCTCAGCCTTGAGTCTTCAAGAAGGAAACTGTAATCCGGTCCCTGGCAAATCAGGGAGCAGAGCAAGTGCTCGGGGATAAATCTGAGCTCCTCCAGCAGCTGAGCTCCTCCAGGCACACTCCCCAGCATTTGTTTCCTACCTACATAAGGTGCGTTCTGTGACTGCCCAACGCCACCTCAAGATTAGTATTTTGCAGACAAAATGAGCATCAAACACTATTTTCATGGCAGTCTGCAGAAACCTCAGAGAACAAACAGAGTATTTTTCTCATGTGAAGTTAAACCACTGAACCTCATGCTGCTTCCATCAGAATGGCATTCCCTTACAGAGGTGATTGTTTGAAAAGATGTTTTTTAACTTCTTCCACTGAAAAAGAGCCCATGTCAGTAAAACCCCACCATGCAGTTTACAATTTCCCTACTTATCTCAGGAGAAGTGTGCAGAAGTACAGCCATGTTCCCAAACCCCATTCACAGTGATTCAAACACATGTGGTAACTCTGCCTGGCACATTGCTATTACAGCACATCTGGACACAGATACCAGCAGGGTTATTGTTGTGGAAAAGAGAGGAAAAAGTAACTGGAAAGTCAATGACTCTGAGCCCCTCTACCCACACAGTAGCTTCCTGGTGTGTGGTGGCAAGTCTGGAGTGGGCAGAGGGGCCGGGCCCCAAAGGGCAGCCAAGCATGCAGATGTCACACCTCGAATGGAAGCAACCAATGAAAATGGGAAAAACTTTTTTTTCAGTTTCTGTGGCACTGCTTTGATGACAATCATTTGAAATTGATTAGTCCTGCCACGTGCATTTTACAGCCAAAGAAAGCCACATGGCTTACACTGCCTAGTCACTGAAATGCTCATTCAGCAGAATGCATACAAGGAAAAGAGGCAAATCTCTTCGCTGGGGAAGAAAGGCAGCAGCAGCAGAGGAGCACAGCAGCCCTCCTCCAAGGCATTTCCCATCATAGCCACCCTGGGGCTGCCGTCAGGGTAATGGGATGCAGGGGGCACAGCTTTCCATGGCACAGGTACAGCGAGTGGCACTCGGGAGCGCACCGAGGCTCTTACACGAGGTCGAAGGGCTGCGGCTATCAGACTGTGGGCAATTCAAATCAGCAGAGCTCTTCTAATGACAGCAAACACTTCACTACATAGCCACAGCAGAGTTAAATAATCCTTTTGCACTATGTGAGTTAGAAATCCCTCAGAGGATGATGCTCATCAAGTGCATTTAAACCATTAAGCCAAATGGGTGAGAAATGATTGCAGCAAGGTGCATTTTAAACCCTTTTTCGCTCGTCTGTGGTTGAAAATAAACCATGGATAGATGTGGCTTTACTCCAAAGCACAACCATCACAGGACAATTACACATCAGACATCAGAGATACACCAAGCTGCAGCAAAACGGTTACAGCTATGTAAATATCTGTCTAAGTAAAATCATCAAAACATTGGATCAAACAGGGCTGATGGAAGACTCCTCAATCTTCTGTCCTCAGGGAGCACTGGCACTGCACAGCAGATACCAATAAGCATAAGCACTTACAGCATCTTTAACCTCCCAGTGCCGTGCTGAAGCAGGAGCCGTGTGCTCCTGCGGGGTCGCTCGCCAGGAGCGGGAATGGCAGCGCCTGATCTCACCGCACTGACAGACACCAAACAGCAACTCCTCCAGCCACACAGCACCGAGCTGCTACCAGGAGCGGATGGGCAGAGAGTGAAACAAAGGCTGAAACTTTCAAGGCAGTGAGTGGACTCAAACCGTGTCCAGTTCTCTGATATTTCAGTATGGCTTTCTACAGGGGAGAAAGAAATCCCAGGGCCTTTCCAGTGCGTTTGACCAGAGAAGGAAGCACTACCTGGGATAACACCCTTAACACTGCTGCCTTTCCAAACCCTGCCTTCCAGCATGCTGAGGGCTGACAGCCCCAGGTCCGATAGCCAGATGCTGAGCAAACCTCTCCAACAGGCTGTCAGGTAACAGCATGTTAGGCTGGAAATGCTGCCCAGAACGTAACAGCTGATACACATCTACATGAAATAAATGGTCTTTTGCTCTGTAAAGAAAAATGCTGCCAGCCACCAGGAGCAACCCTTTATAGAGACAAGAATTAAATGCCTGCCCAGGGTTCTCAACAGCTTCATGGACAATAGAACTGGGAGCCACAAAGTGAGGCAAGGGTAAATATATGTATAAATATAAACCCCACAAGTACTGAAAAGGCAAATTCTGACAGGGTGTTAATACATTACGAGCTGTTCTGGTCTGATTAATGTCATGACCATGAGGAAAACTCATTTAGAGGAACTACTTCTGCTCCCACAGTAACAGCTACATGAGCCAATGCTCCAGGCTGGGAAAGCTTGTGTCCTGCCTCCTCACAGGGACAGGCACAGCCCGCGGGGCAGCACAGCAGCACCATGGCACTGGGGTACCCCACACGAGACACAAGGCAGTGCTGGCAGCACGTCTGCCCAGTGTTGGCACAGCCTGGGCACCATATCTATGGCAGCTCCCTCCTGTGCCCACTCCCGTGCCCATGCACCAGCCAAAGCACTGGCCTCCAAAACAAGGATGCCTTCCAACATCAACCAACCACGGCAGGATGGCATTGCAGATCCTGTGGCACACAGGTGACACCAGCAGCAACTTCCATGCAAGCCCCTGCAGAGAAAGGCTCCTCGACAGCCAGGGTCCTTCCACACTCACCCGTAGCATGGTGATCATGGAGGGGTCTCGGAGACGGCCATCCTCATCCTTCAGGTTGTATCCCTCTGGTCTCTTGTCCCGCTCGCTGACCTTCCATAGCTTCACAGTCTTATCTGGGGGAGGAGAGAGGAGAGCATCACGGTGGCTGCTCCCTGAGCCGCCCACTGACAGACGCGCCAAGGTGAAAAGATCTGCTGTGTCCCCCAACGCCATGTGCTGGAAGTGGTGACAGATGTACCTGTCGCAAGGTGCTGGTGCACAGCCCTGCAGAGGAGCACAGACGCGAAGGGCATGCTGGCCCTGGACACACCTCAGAAGACATGATGGGGTGTCTGTAGCTCACCCAGAGTCGTCCTGACATTCCCCATCCAGAGCCCAGAGCCCAGCACTCACCAGAGACTGAAGGCAGCTCCAACACCCCTGCAGCTCCCTCTCCCCTCCAGCATCCCACCCCCGTGCCACAGAGCACCCGGAGAAGGAACCCCAGGAACATGTGGGGTTATTCTGAATAATGGTGTTTTCTTTGCTGCCTCCTGGCAGGGACTCCATCCATAGTTTATCATCACTTCCACCAGGTTTCATATACAACTCCATCATTCATCTTCATTTTCTCCCTTACACGGCAACTCCAAAGCAGTGCCATTAATTTTGTTTCTATTAACCTGTTCTACATCAGGGGGTTCAATATAAAATGTTAGTGTAACAGTAAGAACAAAAAGAAGCAGCATAACACAGGAATATTTCCAAACAAATTGTTTTGATAACCTGCCTGCGTATGGAACACCACCCAAATGGAAGGGTAATATCCCTGTTAATCAAAAAACTATTTAAAAACTCAATTAACAGAACATTATGCTGTATAATTAATCTTCATCGCATTTCAATTATTCTCCCCCAAATGAGTTTAATAAGTCTTTGAATTTTATTACAATGATCAATAGAGTCAATTCTATAACACAAAGTTGGTTATGGAAGATAATTAGGCCCCTCCTTTTCCCCTGAAGTAATTAAGACACGTGCATCTTAAGGTCCCATTCATCCCAAATAATATTCCTGGATCCTCATTATATTTATCAGAACATAACATGGAACTGCTGAGCCAAACACAACTGCAAATTGAAACAAAACAGGTGCAGTTTGTCTAAAAAAAAGAAAAAAGTTTCCATGATCCCAAGAATAAAAAATAAAAGTTGTCAGCAGGGAAGAAGCCTCCCTCTCTCCCTTGAAGGGAAGGGCTGCCATGGAACACACCTTGTGCACAGGGATTGAGCTCTGCCAAACCCATTTCCCCAGGACACCCATGTTACCCTGCGGGGAGGTAACATGTTTTTAACAGATATATTTTCCCAAAGAAATACCGCAGAGAACACCATGCCTGGTGGTGGGAGCCCAGGGGCCTGAGGCACCGGGACAGCATTGCCACGTACCATTGGTGGAGAGCAGGAAATAGGCTGCGTTCTGCTGCGGCAGCCATCGGATCTTATTGATCTTCTCCTCAATCTCCAGGCTCTTCAGGTAATCGAACTCTGGCTCGTGGCTCTGGAAGGTGCTGTAGACATTGTACTCTCCCCTGCGGTGGGGCTGGTTCTTGCTCTGCAGAGGGAGAGGGAGGAGCTGAAGGCATTTGTGGCTGGCTCGGGGCTCTTTGGGGTTTGTGACAGTGAGAGCAGGGCTGAATGCCTGGGCAAAGCCTCTTCTGGAACCACAGCTCCTGGTGTGCTCAGTGGGAATGGAGAAGGAATGGAGAACAAGTGGAGAGGGAATGAAGTGGAAACAGAAAGGGAATGGAGAGGGAACATAGCGGGAATGGATCCCACCCCACCATTTACCCCCAACGCATGGCTGGGACCGAGTGCCAGCTCCTGCCAGGTGCTGAACCTAGCCACAGAAGAGCTGCTGGCAGCAGCCACAGGCACAGAACGAGCAGCATTTGCCCTGTGGGCCCATGGATATAGAGCAAGAATAACACAGCCAGGAGCAGGACATGGTCCCTATGGGAACTGACACCATGTGTCCCAGCTCAGCGCTTGGAAGACACTGTGTATCTGCAAACCCCACAAATGAACTACCAGCATCAGGCTCCAAACAGGGCTGAGGTAATTAAATAAAACCATGATGGAGATGAACCTCCCACACACAAATGGAGTGTCTGGGTGGGTGAAGCCCCACATGTCCCCAAGCAGGAGCTGAGCAGATACATTCAGAGTGATGCTGGAGGCTTAAAGTTCAAGAAAAGCAGTAAAATAATTAAATGAGAGGGAAAGGCTGATGAAGTGTCTACACACGTAACTGCTAATAACCATTGGGTTCTCTTCAGCATATGCAGAAACAATTTTGAGGTTTTAACTTTGAGAAAAATTTAAAACCACCATCAGACAGTGACATGTCTCATGCCCAGGTCTGAAGCATCCCTTCCAGCGCAGGCCAGGCCAGGCTAGAACGGCTAACTGGGATGGCTTCCAAAATGGTGGGGACCGTCCCAGGGGCAGGAGCTCGCACAGCTCCCCCAGCCAGGCTGTCCAGGTGCCCGCCAGTGCCAGGCCATGCTGAGGGCTGAGGGCCAAGCACACACCGCTCTGGCAGGCGCAACCTCCAGCTTCCAACAGAGCAGTTGTTAACATTTCCTGGGCAAAGTTTTGGAATGCAAATGCAATTGTTGCATCTATCTACACTTTCTGGAATTTTGGTGGTATGAGGGAGTTCTGGGGTGGGTGTCAGCTCTGAGACGGGCACTTGCCACACACTCAGATGTGCTGCCTGATCCCCATTACTCCTGGAGCAGAGGAATGCAGGAAATGTGACGTTTGGAAGGTGTTTGGCAGGAGGAAACTTCGCCCTGTGGATGTTAATAGCTGCTTTTCAGCTCGGAGCATGCCAGGAGAGCCCTGAGGTTAGGAGTGACACAGGTGGATTAGGAAATAGCAGGATGCTTCACTTGAAAGGATAACACGGGCATTTTGCATTCACTGGCACCTACCTCCTGCTCACGCTGAAATATTACAACCCGGCCCCCCTTGTCCCCTGTTGCCAGTAACTCTCCAGTGTGGTTGAACTCAACTGTGGAGATGATGTCAGCTGGGAAAGAGAAGACAAAGACAATTTAAGTAACTGCAACCTGGCTTCCACAGGCATCCAGAAAGCTCCATTCCCCATACAGCTACAGATCCCATCAGTGCTCTGTATCCTGTGGCATCTCCATAAATCCCTGTTTTTCTATTGTCTCTAACAATAAAGGGACCTGACATTTTGGAACGATGCTGTCATGAGCCCAGACCTGCCTGGTGCTCCGGACCCCTGCCCTGGCCTGTGCCCCGACACCGGTTCCAGGGGGATTTCCAGGCACTGTGCCTGTGCTAAATGCAGCCTGGGGACCAGTACCAGCAGCAGGGGCACGTGGCTGGGCAGCACAGTATGGCATGGCACAGCATGGAATGATTCTGCACAGCACAGCAGAGCATGGCACAGCACGGAACAGCACGGCATGCTCCCCTTGTGCCTTGGCGAGTCACCCCCACCACTCTGGGTGACATGATCGACTCCTGGGACCTAGGGAGGGCTTTGTGCCACTGGTGCCCCTAGCATCTCATCCCAGCACCTGGAGCGTGGGAAGATCTTACTCCCACCTGGCCCTTCTGCCATATTCTGCCTGGGGTGGTGGTCTGCCTTTGCCCTCGAAGGAGAGGGTGCAGACAAATTAAGAGACCTTTGTCCTCTCCCCCTGAGCTCCCCAGGCAGAGCAGCCCAGGTGACCACATCTACACTGCTGCTTTCCTCTGCCTGTTACTGAATCTCCCATCATCTACCAAGGTAAATTACAGTGATGCCTTTCAGCCCTCCATCAGCTGAAAAGCCACTGTGCTCACACCACTCCCGTTTCCCACAAACCAGGGTGCCATCTCCAGGGTGTTGGGCTCAGTGGCAGGAGAAGCAAGGGGACGTGCAGGGACCTGCAAATGCTTTAATCTGCAGTGTTTACCCTTGAGGCAACTGCAGGCAGGAGCTGCTAATGATTGGATTTGTTGGGCCTATTTTTAGAAGAATGTCAGAGGTTAATTCCACAGCAATTACTGCCCAACTGGTGCTCACCCACTGCCTGGGGAGCCACACTCCACCGGCAGGAAGCCAGGGAACTGGAAGAGTGACTGCAGCCTCGCAGCTTCAGCACTGGGTGCAGGATGGATTCTGCTATGAACAGCACTTGGCCGTGACACCTGTCAACTCCCTCCTGCCATTTGCATTCCCTGCTCCTCTCACATCTGCAGCACCAGGACTGACAGGGCTGCAGCCCCGCGAGCTGCAGGAAGGGGCAGCCTCAGTGCTGGCCACGGCTGCATTCACCGGCTGTGCCCGCGGACCATGGCGCTGCCCGCGCTGAGGGCACAGCACCTCGGGGCCCTCCGAGCGCTCCTGGGATTCCTCCTGCATACTAGCTCTGTTGTGTGCAAGCAGAGAAAGCCTAGGAACCATATTACCTGAGTTGTCCCTTCTCCCTCCCTTAAGTTTCATCCCTCAGACACAGACTAGAAAGTTAACCTCAGCAGGTAAGACAAAATGCAGTGACTGGCCCAGGCTCCCGGTGCTGCTGGGAGCACCACTGAGGGTCTGTGTTCCATGATGCCAGCTAGACAGCAGCCCCCAAACACACACCCCACGCTGCAGCATCACCCAGATGAGGCACCTCAGAGACCCCTCACACAGCCATGGGCTCCCCCAAAACAGCACCCCTCTGCCCCAGACAGCATCTCAGTCCATGCGATGTGACTTCAGGCAGATTTGGGGGTCAGAACAAACCCCCCATCTGGTGGTGTGGGGCACTCACACGTGGCTGCTCACCACACACACCAGTGCTCACCAGCACATACCGCTGCTCACAGGCAAACATGGCTGGACCGGGTGGCCCTGAGCTGGAGAGCCCCAAGACAAAGCACTTTGTTCGCTCACAGGGAGCCTGTGTGCCACAGGCCATCGTGGTGGTACACGATGCCAGGAAGGGTTTAAACATCTGCTGCCAACACTCAGCAAGGCTGAGGAGCGCTGCAGAGCGGCCAAGCTCCACTCTGGCTCACACCAGTGGGGTGGGCTGCAGCCAGGCACGGGCAGAACCTGGCAGAGATGTCGATCTTATGGGGTTAAAGCTATGGAGCTTCTTCAGATCACCTGCTCTTCTCTCTTGTTTGGGTCTGAACTATTGGTTAAATATCATTCCCATTTAGCAAGGTCCCACAATGACCACATTCAGAGAATTCCTCCCAAGGGGCCGGGCAGGCATTTTTAAAAGCTGTTAGAGGTTAGGGAAGGACAATGGGACAGGGCAAATTCCATCCATGCTCCCAGAACCTGCCCACCTCACTACAGCATTTGACGTTCCTGCAGAACCAGAACCCAATCTGCAATTTCATGGGTCATTGGGTCTAACACACAGGACAACAAACACACCCCTGGGAAGCTAAGCCAAAGCAGTCTCCCATTTCCACAGGTAACTGCAGCCACAGCTGCCGACAGGGGCCACAGCAAAGTCAGACACCTTCAAGCACTGAAATTTTGTGTTTGGCACCAAGTCTGGCTCAGTAGCTCCAGCTCAACCCTGGCTCACACAGAGCTTTTCACACCTGCAGCAGGTGACCCCCACCCTGGAGAGCATCGCTGTGAAGTCGTGGGCTGAGCCTGGTGTCACTGAGGTGTCACGTGGAGAATGTGCTGGGGACGGGCTTGGAACAGCCACTCCAGCAGCAGCTGAGGGTATCGGGGGCTGTGGCTGCGCAGTGCTAATGTGCACCCCGCACTGAGACATGCTTCTTCCTTCTAAAATTACTCAGTTGAACATGTACCTGTTTTGCACTATTTAATCCTCTCCATCACCAGCTGCTGGTTTTAGGTCACTTCCTTTTCAATAAATTTAAAAAAACTTTCTGTGCTGCAGTGAGACATTTTTCAGACACAATCTAAGGCATCACCCTGTGACCATGGTTGTGGTCTGAGACACTAGGGCCGGGCACCACAGGGACCCTTATGCCACTGCAGCCCAGCCACCCATTTACACTGCACCCACAGGGAAGGGGGTTTCAGGTCCACAGATCCTCCCAGACCTTCTGTTTACTCATGCCATCATCAGGACTTCAGACAAGGGTAACAACAGAGCCTGGCAAACAACACTTTTCATATCTTAAAGAAAAGTGACTTTGAAAAACCTCTTGTGAGCAGAAGTATCCAGCTAAAGCCCAAACCTCGCACAGTTGACAGAAGCATCATCCCCCAGCACCCATGGGCTGGGCACCAGCTCTTTTCCTTGGTGTCTGCAGGCAGTAACAGCAGTCTGGCAGGACACAGGAGAACATCCAGGTGGAAAATGGAGCAGACCTACAGAGGTTACAGCTCAGGAGCACAGAGAAGCACCAGCTCCTATCCAAAGGTGTCTCTGAACAAACCTGGGTCCCTCCAGCACCAGAGGTCAGTCGTGGCTGCTGCCCTCGAGAGACACGACAGGGTGGTTATTAATGGAAATGTACATGTATTCGTGCTGAGATGATCAATAATTTATGCCCATCTCTCCTAAGGTTCCTTCAGTAGTTTTGTGACAACAGAAACGAAAAACCATCCCTCTTTTTTGCTTTTTCATTTCCTTCATCACCTCCTACACACTCAATGCCCCTATGCAGGAATTTAAAGCAAACAGTTTCCATGGAGACCCAGCCCGCCATCCTCCCTCCTTTCCCATCCTCCCTTCCCTTGGCATCGCTGTGCCTTCACGCTCTCATGCTAAAAATATCGAAGATGGGATTTGATTTCCGCCGTAGCGATACAGTTTTACCAGAAAAATAGGAAATGTACAACACCCTCCCTCCCCCTCTCCCAGCATGGAGGAAGGCATGCTCTCCGCCAGGGATGGGGAATGAATCTGTTATTAAAAAGAAAGATAAACTAGGGAAGCTGCAGTTGGTGCTGAGACCTGGATCCCCAGAGCAGCTTGATCTGCAGCAGGGAGCTGCCTACACAGCCACCCCTCTCCTTCTGCCCACCAGGGCAGGGGCCTGGGTGCTGCATCCCTGCTCCCAGGGCATCCCAAGCACCTCGTCCCTGCTCTCAGAGCATCCCAGGCACCTCGACCCTGCTGCCAGCACATCCTGTCTGCCCCAGCCTCAGCAGCAGCTCCATGCAAAAGGACCCTGGTACCACCTCATCTAGTGGGGAGTCCACAGGACACCACACGTGTCCCCACACCTGTGCCAGGAGCACATGGCCCCAGTTCACACAAGATGACACCCCTGGCCCAGCCCATGAGGCCCAGGCCACAGCAGGACAGCCACTTGATGGTGGCAGGGGCATCCCTGGACTCAGACCCACTGGGCAGACGGGTGTCCCCCATCCCTCCCAGGGGCTCTGCCTACTGCCCGCTTTCCCAGTGGGACATGTCTCCTTGGGGTGGGAAGTGAGAGGCAGGCCCGTGACCACACAGAATCATGGAATCATTTAGATTGGAAAAGTACTCTAAAATCATCAAGTCCAACTGTTCCCCCAGCACTGCCAAGCCCACCACTAATCCAAGTCCCCATGTGCCACAGCTACACATCTGTTACATCCCTCCAGGGATGGTGACTCCATCACTGCCCTGGGCAGTCTGTGCCTGGGCTGGACAGCCCTTTCAGGGAAGGAATTTTTCCTGATATCCAACCTAAACTTCCCCTGGTGCAACTTGAGGCCATTTCCTCCTGTCCTGTCCCTTGTTCCCTGGGAGTAGAGCCCAACCAGCCCCTGGCTGCCCCCTCCTGTCAGGGAGTTGTGGAGAGCGAGAAGGTCCCCCTTGAGCCTCCTTTTGTCCAGGCTGAGTCCCACCAGCTCCCTCAGCTGCTCCTCACCAGACTCTTGCTCCAGACCCTTCCACAGCTCCGTTGCTCTCCTACACTCATGGCCAGGCCCACGAGCTGTCCTGATGACACCATCAGGCCAGTTTCTTCCCCAGGTGGAGCTCTGCCTTTCTTGGGCAGTCCCTGGCCTCCTCCTGCCTGCTCAGCCCTGCCCACGGGGGTCGGCACATCCCAGGGGACAGGAAGGCTGTGAGGGGCCTCAGGACAGTGGCTCCAGACACCCCACTCTCTTTATTACCTGTATAAATCACTCTGTGGACAGCACCACACACAAAGCCTTCAACTGCAGATGATAATAAATTGGGAAGCACCATAAATAACAGCAAACCAGGCTGCCAAATGAAGGATTTAGATCATTCAAATCCCAGGCTATGAGTTGTCAAATCCAGTTTAATGTTGATGTGTGGGATAATAACTCACCACAACTGGGTCCCTTCTCCCCGCCTTAGACCCCTGAAGACAGTAAGGGCTGCAGGGCTTTGCCATGGAGACGGGGATGTGGAGCACAACCAAGGAGCACAACCAAGCCACAGCACAATGATCCCCTCCCTGACTGCTGCTCGGCCACAAGGGAGAAAGCAAGTGGGACACCAACGGGTCCTGTTAATGAAGAACAAAACCTACATCTGAAACCACTCAGGTGGATTAAGAAAACACAAAGAGGTAAAGAAAAATTAAGGGGCTTAGGGAGGGAATGTCCGGTAATGGGAGAGCCAGAGCACAAGCCCACCCACAGATCCCCTGTGGAGGTCTCCATGCATCTCACATTCTCTGCATCCCATCATGTCTGCATCCCACCATGCCATGGAAGGAGGTGGACCCTGAGCTCAGAAGGGGGTTTTGTGGAGGACACAAACCTTAGAATTACCACTGAATAACGCAGCATAACCCTCAGTCTCCTGAGGAAGAGTCCCTCGGGTCCAACCCTCAGTGACAGCCGTGGGTCTTACTTTGCTCAGGAAATGGTGAGACTCCGCATTTCACTGTTTAAAAGAGATCCCTTTGGTCTCCCTTTCTGTCTGCCTCTCTTTAAAAAAACCCACAAAACAGATAGCAAAGTATTTACCCTAAAAGGCACGCACTGTGAGTGATGAGGAATTCATGGCCATGGCAGGGCTTTACATGTAGTTTGATGGGAGCTGTGGACATATCAATGCTCAGCCCTGAATACTGCAAGGCACCACGAAGGAACCAGGACCTGCTCCCCCTTCTGTCAGGTCAGATTTACCACAGCACAGCTGGCAGCTGTGGCAGAGCAGGACCTCCGGCCCCCACCCGAGCAGGCAGAGCAAGGCTCATCCAAAGACTCAAACACAACTTTCTTCTCTTCCCATGAAAAAGTGTCAGTGAGGAGCTAAAACAGGGGGACTTCAGGGCCCTCAGATACAGTAAGGACAGGCTAAAGAGGAAGAAAGCCTGGGCAAGGCTATGGAGCTGAAGCGGACAGGGAAGCACTGCCCAAGTCCCACCAGAGCAGGGCAAGGTACAATGTGCAGGGTGATGTGGGGAGCCCGGGCCATCAATCCTTCCCCAAACTGTGTGGTCCATGGCAGGGGGGCATGAGGTGGGAGGGCAGAGGACAGTAGAGGTTAAACTGCAATCTAAAGGCATGCAAAATCACATGTGATTGATTGGCATTGATTCTTCCCTGCTGAGGTGAATGATAGTCTAGGAAACAGAAATCAATTCCACTGCATTAAGCCCAGTAAGGATCTGGTAGCATCAGCAAAACGCCCTGAAACACTATTGCTTGCTGACACCGTGAAGTGAAGCACGGCATGGCATGGCATGGCCCAACACAGCATGGCATGGCACCTGCACCTGCCCAACTCCTTCATCCCAGTCAGGCCAGGGCTGTGCTGAACGAGGGAGGACAGCCTTTGTGGAAAAACGCCATGCCTGAAACCCCAGGAGAAGCCCATCCCTCTGCTCATCGTGAGTCGTCTCCTGCGGGGATCGGGCTGGAGTCACAGCTCAGATGGGACCTCCCAGCAGCTTCGGGCAGGGCTGGATGCACTGCTGAGCTCTGTTGTCTGGGTACAGCTCCTTGTCGCGACGACGTGATGCTGCAGAGCTAGCAGCAGCTGCTCCTCTTCCCCAAAATGGAATAACTCTCCTAGATTTAAGTGCTAAAAATACTGGCACATTACAAATTTCTCTGCCCTTGTTACAGCAAAGAATAATTTCGTGCTACCAACCTAGATGAAAGAAACTGCCATCTGGTAGCAACCCCCATGCCACTGCAGCAGTCCCCAGCACAGTGCTCGTTTCAGAGTGCCAGCATGCAAGAATGTGAATTTACATCTCTCCACCATCCTGGCCAGGTGTAATTTACTGGAACTGCTGTAAAGGAGAGTTTAGGAGGAAATAACATCATGGAAGGGTTCTGCACAGAGACTCCTGGGGAGCAGTGGCTCATGGCCCCAGGTGCCCAGGTGAGCAGGGCAAGGCCATGAGAGGAGTGGGGCAAGCACTCTCCTCCAGAGCCAAATGCACCAGCAGAGACACGTAGCCTCGGGATGTGATGGGTTGGGTCATCGACAGGAGCAGAGCAATAAAACAGAAAAGAAAGTGAAGGTCAGCTTTTGGGCAGAATCATAACTTAGCCATCTGTGGAGGCGAATGGAGCGAGGCAGAGCAGAAGAGCCCCTGGCCTGACCCAGTGCCCACGCCTGCCCACCAGCCCTCGTTGGTTTGCACACACAACACAAAACTCCTCTGTCTGCATCAAGATGCACAACTCATTAGCTCTTGGATTAATGGCAATTTTTAATTGGGCAGGCTATGAACACCTTACTGAGCTGTTACACATCACACCTGTGGTGGCCAAACTGCACGTAAATCAAAACTATTAGCATGGGACCCAAGAATCTCTCTACCAATGCAAATAACCCATACTTTGTGAGGAAAACCAACAGCTGCTCTAGGGTGCCCCAGAGCAGCATGCTGCCCGGAGACTCGGAGCCAGACGGAGGTGGGGGAGCTTGAGGAAAGGAAACATGGCCCCAGCTGTGTGCGGGGCGGAGAGATTGACAGGTGCTACCTCAATTAACAGTCCAGGTTGTTGCAGGACAGCCCCTCTGCATGTACACCTAAGGTAACCACAAACTACGCTCTACAGAGCGCAGCAACTTCTTTTAAAAAATCACAGAATATTCTGAGTTGGACGGGACCCACAAGGATCATTGAGTCCAACTCCCAAGTGACTATCCCATATGGATATCGAACCCACAACCTTGGCATTATTAGCACCATGCTCTGACCAACGGAGCTGATCATAGGGGCATCAAAGGAAACTGATTGAGAGTTGGGAAATTACTGGAATCCATAGTTTCTGGAATTATTTTTTTCTCCTTTTACTATTCTTTTCTACATTATTCCTGTTGCATGCACACACTCATGTCCAGGCAGCCCACCATGACTTGCCAGTGTTCCCACTGCCGGGGGCTCAGAGGACAATGCTGGGGCAGTGACTCAGGCTGACAGCAGCCTGCCCCCCTGCACCCACTGCCGATGCCCACAGCCTGTGCCTCCCCCAGCCCTGTGTTCTGGCTGGTCACCGCACTCACTGCCCGTGCTGTGCTGCTGGCTCACACTGCCAGAGCATCCCAGGCGACTCATCCGACTGCTCTGTACCTTGGCTCACTGCAGGATCTACACTGCGTTCCCTTTGCCAAGAGGCTTAGCAGCACAGCAGACACAACCTCCTCAATATGGCTGATTTGGGCTTAGGAACGGTGATGGAAAATCCAAGTCCATCTGCAAAATATACTTTAAAATAAATGAGACTTTGCAAAAAGCAGCTGAGCATTGATCAAGTCCTCCACCCTTTCCACACTAAACCCATTAAAAACTCCAAGGATTCCTGCCACAGGACTGTCTGGGCACTTCTCGTGCATGGGCATAAATGCATAAGCAACTGAAAAAGTGGTCTGGTTCCCAAATACCTTCCGAAAACCTGAGATTTCCAGGGACATCACCGGTTGCTGAAATCTGAATAGCTGACATAGGAAGCAGGAACTCACAGATGCTAACAATACTGAGCTCTTTGTGTTTACAAGATCTTTTATCTCCAGTTGGAACACAAAAGCTGCTTTTCTCATAAGGTAACAATGTGGTGACCACTGCAGCACCAGGTCTGACCCTCAGCACATACAGGTGTCCTGGGGATGTTGCTGTGCAAACCCAGGAAACCCTCAGACACGAACCCCCGCGTCAGACTGTTCTCACAGCCGAAGGGCCCATGTGCAGACATGGGGATGGATGCTTTCCAACACACTTTGTGTGCCATGCAGTCTGTCTTTCTGGTCATCTTGCTGCAGCCATCTGTTAGCTGATCAGCAAAAACTATTGACTGTTTAAAAATTTTAATTAGAAGTACCCAAATGTCAGCTAAGCGAGTAAAACTCAGAAGCAGCAAGCTTTGCTCTCATGTAGAGCAGCTATTTTCAGCTTACAACCAAATTTTGTTACCATCTTGTTCTGATGTCATTCTCTTTCATGTTATTCCAGTTTGGTGCCCCTGGAACAAGCCCCCTTGGCTGAGCATGGGCAGCTCAACATGCACCTACGGTGACAGGAGCTTCTCACAGAAGCCTGGCACTGAGTGCTCCATAACTGGCACCACCTGCACAGACCTGTTCCACGAAGGATCACAAAACACGTTACACATGTGGGGACTCAAGTAACATGTGCCCATGGGCAAACCTGGGCACAGGACAACTAAATTAGCTGCCCGCAGGCGGGTCAGCCAGGGAGGCAGGACCAAGGCAGAAACATAGATGGGTTGGCAGTGAGAAACACCAGTGGGTCAGTGGTGAGACACGATGGACCTGGCACATGATGGGAAATGGGAGGAGGGAAATGGGGAATGTGGCTGATGGAATATGAACACCTTCTGCATGTGGTAGCTGACCCTTCTCTGCCATAATCTACCTCTGCAGGAGCACCCACAGAAGCCGTGCCCATCAGAGTGGTGGTGTTTGAAAGAATGTGCTTAAGGCTCCATTTCCATTTCTATGGGAAAGCAAACACGCTATGTGCAGACGGTCCCTGGCATTTGTTGCACAGATTTGAATTTAATCAGCTAAAGATGGCTTAATCCAACATCTGGGGTTGTATTGAGTAAGACAGCAGCTCAAAGGGACTGGGGCAGGCAGTGCCACCCAGAGCACTGGGCTTTGCCACTCCCACTTCAGTATCCATGTCTGGGCAGACAGGACATTTCAACATCAGCCACCACGATGCTCTGCCAGCAGCACTTCCCCTGCCTCTATCCCATCCAAGTCCCATGTGCATAGGTCTCCTCTCTGGGAGGTGGTGTGGGCTTGTCAGCGCACACCATTGCCCTCCCGGTGCCTTCAGGAACAAACAGTGCCACTCAGGGGTCTCCCTCCAGGATCTGCCCCATTCCCAGAGGTGCCCAAGGCGCAGTGATGCCCACGGCAGGTGGCCGCTGTCAGACTCTGCCTCCACATGTGGCTCAGTGCCACTGCCCACCATGGCCCCACTGCTCCTCGCCCAGGCACAAACCCCTCACAAGGCTATGAAAGAGCCCATGGAAACCCAGAGCCCCTGCATGGGGCCAGGCCACAACACGTATTTTGTCTGCTCCTTCTAAAACTCATCACAAACTATATTTTCTGCGTACTTTAACATTTCTTCCCATGGAAGCTGAATGTCTGTGCCATCATTTTCAATCTGCTCCTGGAAGAGCTTGTCTCAAGACATTTTTCTTGCAGTATTTTAATTAAACCTTCTTTCTTTCAATTTAGTGTTGGGTTCATTAAATGATGTCCTGAGTCACTGAAATGAATTGCTTAAAAGTGATTTGTGCAGCAGCTGAAGGAGCAGATTGCAGCTATAAATGAGCCTGTCTTTGAACTTTACAGGTTTTGCCACCTGGGGTGCAGAAAGCACCCAAATGCCAGAAGTCCCTGGGGAAGGCCCAAGGTCTGTGTGGGTGAGGCAGCATTCCTGCCTCCTGCTGGTAAGCAATAGAGAGTGAAAACCACTTGTTTATAAACTGAAAGTGTAAATAAAAAATATTTTTGTTTAAAAAATCAGAAATTTCATATACACATGTACCTTTAGTGGAAACAGGCAGAAAAACTTTGCTGGTTACAGGGAATAAACTCCAGGATAAAAGCGGCTTCCAAATGGAAGCATGGACATTCACTAGATCCAGTGAAAACCCTCTTCCAGTCAGATGGGATTTAATTAAGTTGACTCTGGCAGGGAACTAGAAGTCTTTGCTGGGACCTCTTTTTCTGGTGTAGGGGCTGTATCACTGAAGCTAAATATGGTGCTTCTCCAGGCAGGATCAGTGAAAAATATTTTTGACAAAACTGTTGGGCTGAGATAATCGTGACATTGTTCATCCACCACAGTGCAGGGACCAGAGTCAGAGCTGAACCTGGCTGTTCCCAGTGAGGTCTTATCATTAACACAGCAACATGCCAAAATCAATTAGAGTGCATGGAGGAGTGATTAGTGTGTTCTAAACTAGTGGGAAATGCAGAGACAAGTACAGGAGATGCTCCTGCACAAAAGACACCAGGCAGGGGTAGGAAGCTGTCGCTTGCCCAGACACAGCAGGCTCTCTGTCAGCAGCTCCACGGGCAACACAACAGACACAGCGAGGGGCTCTGTGACACCCCCAGTTCTCAGGTAACCAAGGTTCTGTCTAACTGAGTGGAATGTGATTCTGCTATGAATCTGTGATTCTGCTACCATAAGCTATGAGGGATTCTGCTTAAAACGACTGTGCACCCAGCCTTACCACTCAAGTCCATGGAGAATTGTGGCTCTCAGCCTCTGTTCTGGAGCACAGCAGCTCCCAGGAGGCTGCAGCATCAGGCAGAGGACACAGCCAGCACAGGACAGCACTTTCAATGAAGCTCTAGTTAGTTGTGAAGAGTGTGACTCCACTTAAATCACAAGTGAATGGTGTGGCACCACAGGCATAACAATCCTGAATACAAGCCCATTACTGACACAAGAAGAGTGGGGCAAGTGTGAAAATGTCTTGAATGCAGCCGGAGAGGGTTAGTGAGTGTGTCTGCAGCATACATGGTCAACACTCAAGACTTAACTATAAAACATCCAACAACTTCCACTGAAAGCCACAGTGACAAACAGTATGTTCTCTTACAGATCACCTTCTGAAAATGAGGTAAGAGCTGGGTACTTCATCTCAATTCCTCCTCATGTTGTCAATGAGAAAGCAGGTTACCAGGTGTTACCTGACGTTAGGCAGCACTGCTTCTGTACACTGCCCATGGCCTGCCTGACACTTATCCAAAGACAAGGCACTGGGCTTCCCTCTCCCACGCTCCTGCCTGCTGAGGCTCACCAAGGAGTGAGTCACATTGTTTGAGTACGGCCAAAGGGCAGACCTCAGCCACCTGAGTCACACACAGCTTCGGTTCAGAGCTCCCCACCCAAACACCACAGCATCACCCACCTCCAGTGACTCTGAGTGTCACTGCCAGCACAGTCAAGCCTCTGCAAGCCTGGTGGTGCCTGGGAACGCTGAAGGATTTGGGACAACCTGTGCTACAAAGCAGGGTCAGTACCATGAACACTCACCCACACCCACCTTGAGCGGCATGACGCAGCGTCCAAACGCTGCGTTTAACAGCAGCTCATGCCAAGCAAGTGGAGCAGCAGTTCCACTGACAGGTGACATGTTATCCGTGCAACATTCTCCTTACACAGATACAGCAGGCATCAGCCATGTTTGTGTGGCTTCCACCATGGCAGGGAAGGGAGAGCTGGGGAATCAACCAATGGTATCATATTCCGGAGGAATGCTTGGGGCAGATCAGCTGGCTGCCACTGCACAGGATGAGACAGTGCCTCATCCCAGGGACGGGGGACACTGTCCAGGGGGATAAGGAGCAGCGTTACTTCCCCAGAAGAGCGACTGCAGCAAGAGCAACTGACTGCGGGACACTCAAGATGGATACAGTCCTTGCCCACATGTCCAGGTGCACGCGAGGAGTAAGGGTGTGTTTTTTAGCAGTTCTGCTGGGAAGCTGCTTCCCACTCTGATGGAAATCTGGGGATTATTTAATTCAAAACAGAAAACAAACTGCACTGTGGGTTGCAAGCACATCTGAGCTTCGTTCAGAAGCGGAAAAAGTGAAAATACTAATTAACCCCAGTTGTTGGAAGAACGCCCTGCAGAACCGTAATTCAGAATGGGTCACAAATCATAAAATAATAATAATAAAAAAGCCCAGTGCTCTGGGGACATTAAGCGATTACAGAGAGTTGTTATTCGGCTGATTTTCGCACTTCATTAGCATGTGCATAATTTAACAAGTGAACGTGCTGAGGGCTGGCAAGACATGAGAGCCACTTTCTTGAAACACGAACTGTAAATTGGGACACCACAGTTAGGGGGCTTGTTTTAAATCATGATGCAAAAGCAAGAGACATCAATTCCAGGCCTTCAGCAGAAATAAAGGATGTTCAGGGACCACAGGTCAAGCAGGGAGGTGCCATGGGAACATAGCTGCCCCTCCAGGAATGGCCCGGAGCACCCAGCTTCACATGGCTGGGTATCACCTCAAAACCATTTAATGCAGACTTAGGTAAATCTGGATGAAAACAACACAGTGAATCTGTGACTTTCTACTGCTCCACTTGTCTGGTGCTCACCACAGAACAGTGGGGGATGGCGCTGAAGCAGAGGGTGGACAGACTTTGGGAGCTACCATCAGAGCAGGCGACCTTCTAGCACACTCATTCCCCTTTCTGCAGGCAGAAATGAGGGCAGGAAACAAAGGCGATTCACTGGTACCAAAACAGCCACGTCACATGGAAGGGGCAATGCCAAGATGTACCAGACCGCCCAGCGCTCAGGCTGCTGCCAGTCCTCGCTCGCGCCGCGGTGGCTGGCAGCCCACAGGCAGCCCGCTGCAGTGGCTGTGACACTGGAGGACCGAAGGTTCCACAGCCATCAGCCATGGACAAGGACACCCCGGACCAGCAGCCCAGGGCACACGTTGCCCATCGTAGGGCTCCCACAGCACCCAACGAGGCTGGGCAGACACAGTGAGCACAGGAGTCCAGCACAAGGAGACCTGCAAGCTGAAAGTAGAGGGATGGTTCAGATGGGGCAGAGACAAGACCTTTGCGAAAAAGACCCCAACTCTTGCTCCTTTTGCCCCAGAGTATGTTGCAGCCACATCTCTAACCACTGTTCCAGACTGTAATTTCTCCATATTTTAACAGATGTTCTGTTTATGAAACTGCAAGAGGATTTAGTACTTATGAATAATGCCATGAGGTCTGGGAGATGTTTCTTTATATGATTAACTGACCACAGGCCATTTGTTTTACAACAAAGAGGCTCAATGATCCATGCACACTGATTTATTCAGCTCCCATCTAAGGCAGTAGCTGATGTCTCCCTGGTACCCATATCAGCATCCTCACAATGATGGGAGGGATGCAGACCACGAGAGCACGTGGCCAGTGCTCTACATGACAGTCCATCAGCAGGGCAGAAATGATGGCAGGAACCCTAGAAAATGGTAGTGGAACCCAATTGGCACAGCAGATTTCACAGTGAAGCAGGCCAAGTCTTGCTTTCGGGATCTCCCTAGCACTTGGCTCACTGGGGCATTGCTGCACATTTAACCCACATTTCTGATTTTAGATACAATATTTGCTGTAAAGATAATGGGTATTACAAAATAAATTGGGGAAATCAGAACAGCCTTGTCATATGGGACACCTCTGACACTGTTTGCTGATGAAATATTGCTGCACTGAAACAGTGTGTGAGAACTGGCGAGTGGATCTCACTTTAAATAAAAGTGGAACTGACAAATGTACTGTAATGGTCCAAATTAAACAGCTGATGGCAAGTACCTGGCATCCTCCAGGTACCACATGTTTTTTTCTCCAAGAGCACTTGATTTTGATCAGTCTGTGTTCCAGGAAAGGCTGCTGGAAAGGTTATCTTCATTCTGAATTTAGCTCTTAATAATTGAACAAAAAATGTTATGATTACAGAAGAAGTCTGAGTTTCTTCATCCAATGAAACAGAGCAATGCCTGGATGGCACTTAATGTTGTTTTGTTTTGCTGCACATAAATAATTAGGAGTGAGGATGCAGTACTTTGAAGTTGAACTTAGGAGTATGAGCAAAGCTACAGTGAGAGTAATAAATTATGCAAAACTATTTGTGCTTGGAGTGTTAATGTTCCAAGATGATGCAAACAGGCACTTTTTGAATCTCTTCTAAAAAACCAAAGAAGCCTTGAGACCAAACCATATGGTTCAAGTCAGCTTAATGCTTCCTCCAGCCAGTAAGGATTTGGGCAATTAGTTTATTAATGTGTTTATGCAAACACAGAGAAAAAGAGTTGGGGAAAGTCTCCTCCATTTGTCTCTGCCAAACTTACTGAGCACCATCGGACTGAGAAAATGCAAATCTAAAAAACTTTAAAACCCATCAAAGCCCCAGTCAGTCCCAGCACACTGACTGCAAGAACTGGTGATCCCATCAGACATACAAGGCTGAGCAGAGTGGTGTCCTACCGGAGTCAGGAGAAATGGGCAAGAAGTCCCTTCTGACCTCGAAAATCTATGAAACCTCAAGCAGAAAGCTACCATATCACTTATAGTTTCTTATTATATATCCCTGACTCAGGACAAGGAATATCTAATTATCCTAATTGCTCCTGCTTTGGGAATGGACCCTTTACACTTGGATAAAGGTGCTTATAAACAGCAGTGTTTCTGCCTGCTCAGGCTGCGGGTCAGGTTTTATATGCTCTGAGAAGATTAACTTTATTCTTAGTGAAGAATTTAATTACAGGAAGCGATTAGCCAAGTGCTCCCAGTCAATACAGACACAGTACGAGCTGTGCAGGAGTGGGCGCCTTTGCTCCTGCACAGGAAGCCCAGAAACAGGGAAATTGTTGCAAAGCCATTTGGGTTTTAAGTGACACCAGCCAGACCTGGATCTCCACAGGCCAATTACAACATGCTGACTCAAGCAACATTCAGCAGAGCTGGGAAGGGGGAAACCAATAAAAAGACAGCAGGAGACTGAAACTCCATTTTAAAACACAGGAATACATCAGTTCATAGGCTTCTTGTTTTCTAATTGCAACACTGCAAAAATCAATGGCTTTTGAAAAGTAAAAGAAACACACAGTAAACTGCCTGCAAACCCTGCTAGTCAGAAAATTGCACTTGCAAATAAATGTATTGTTTTCTCTGTCTTTTGGAGGTCAGGACAAAAGAATGCCTTGAATACTTCCCATCTGCTGTAACCCTTTCCACTACAGGTTAATAACTGCAGCTAAGCAAGAAAAAACTGTAATTAAATATACCTAAAATAGCCTTCCAGCCTCCAAATAGCACTGCCAAGGACTAACAAAGGCTAAATCCGACAACCCAGCCAAGCTGCTCACACGGGAGGCAGCCGGGCGCGGTGGTGGGAACACACTGCTGTGTGTATTGAGCGCCTGATGCGGGAGAACTCGCACCGATGATATCATGGTGTATTTTTCTACTGCTAATTACCACCCACACCTTTTCCTAGGCCTGCATGTGCACTGAGAAGGTACTGCCAGACCCACGGGCCACAAGACCACCAGCCCAGTAGCTGCTGCTATGAGTCTGACACATGGGTTTTACAGGGAGGTGGTTTCATTTGAAGGCTTGAGACTGCATATGCAGAGGAAAAAAGCCTTTTTCTGGCAAACCCTAGTCCACTGATTTCATCACCTCATCAATAACTTTGCACATTGTCAGAAACAGATGGTGAGGAAAGAAAGAGGTTTGGTGAGGCAGCAGCTCTCAGGAGATCAAGAACAAAGTGACTCTCAAGTCAAGAATCCAGCTGTATGGAGGTACCTCAAACCAGGGCACAGCTTCTGCCTGGAGCCAGGAAAATCCTTCCCAGCCAGCCAAGTGAAAACCACATATGCCTCAGCCTGGCTGCACCATCACTGTGGGAAAATGTGCCGCAAAGCAGAGCTGGTGCTGCGGTGCCCGTTTGGAGAGGAGCACTGGCACTGGCCATGCTCACTGCCACGGTGGCTCCCCAAGGCCTAGCCACAGACTATAAACACACCAAAGAAGTCGGGCAAGATGCTGAGACAGGGCGAGACACCCGGCCTGATGCAGACAGATGCTTCCTTCACATGGCAACATGAGCATCCCTATGAAGATGTATCCCTCCAGATAGCACAAGGAGTGGAAAAATGAATCTAAAAACAGCCTTGCAGGTTCTTTTCTCAAGAGAAAGTAGAGCTTTCTTAATTAAAGAAACAAAGCCTTTAAGAATAGGACTCCAAAGCCTCTCTGGTTCCCCGGGCTGCGTGGGTCCTTGGCAAGGGGAAGCACACCAGACGTGAGCAAAATTTGGAGCAATTTCTGGCAGTTCTGTGCAGAGTCTTTCCTCCTGCCTCTGAAGGAGGGCTCTGGCTCACCTTGCACCACTCTCCTGCTGCTCCCACATCAGCAGGTCCATGGCTGGACCCACTTGCCCCATGAAAAGCTGGGGAGCTGCGAAGGGGCAGGGCCAAGTGAAGGAAAAGGGCAAGAGTCATGACTCCAAGCCCAGCAAGCAGAAGGTTCACTAGAGGTAGTGACAAGTGTGTGTGTATGTGCAGACAAGCACATGGATATGCACAGTAGCAAGTGGAGACACAACCAGCCACCCGCAGCCATCTGGGCTGTTCGATTCACAACTGCTCGTCCCTTGAGAAAAGGGGTCCCTGAAATGCTTGTGAACATTCCTCTGCCCTTCTGCCTCCTTCTACAGGTGGAACACCCTGTCAGAAAGAGGGAGAAGGTTTCTGCCTGCCCGAGAGAGAACCTTGGTGCAAAGAGGTCATCTTGCACTCTGGCTGATTTTGGCTGTTCAAGGAGATGGTAGGATGGGTGACAAGTCAAAGCCCTCAACAGCCAGCATCCTCCTGCAACACAGACAAGTGTAGAACAACAGTCCTCACCTTCTGGTGCTGTAAACCACACTGGACATTGGGACCACACAGCCAGAGATGTCAGGGACGGGATCTCACTCCTGTATGTAACAGACAAAGCACCGTGGCCGTGCCCATAATCAGCCAGGTGAGTGGCGAGGGGACGTGCTGGTTGGGAGCCACAGGCCAGGACACTCCTGGGCAACCTTCACGTGGAAACCGAAGGTAGCATTTGGCCCCGAGAGCCTAACTTAGAGCAAAGCTAATTGTATTAAGGACCACACAGTGTATTGCTTTATTTGTAATGAGTTTTAGCCTTCAGAAGCTGAGAATCCCATCTGCAAGAACAGACTGTTGCAGGATTCATCTATTAATAGCCACTGGTACACACTTACTTCCAGCTGAGGGACAAGAGGAGGGAGGAGACAACCAGATGGAGATAATGCATTAGGGTGACACAAAGCCAAAAAAAGGATGATCCACTTCCCCACATACTCACACACATCTCAGACTTGCAGCAGGGAGCAAATGAAGTGTCACATGTGATTAACTCATAAACATCCTAATTAGAAAGTTCTTACATTAGATCAAATGTCCAAATATGACAAGACCGCAGTGTGCTCCCCAGAGCCCCGTGCAGATGAGGTAACCTCTCAGACTCCAGCTCCAGCTTCAAAGCAAGATCCCAGCTGGGGCCTGGCAGTGCACTAATGGGCAAGAATCAGCAAATACATCTGTAAAATCTCGTTTATGAAGTGCTTTGAGACCTGCTAGTATAGGTGTACCGGATGAGTTAGTGCCTCTGGCTCTGTTTAAATGCCCGATGACTAATAAAGGATGTTGCTGCTTTACTTCCATTGCTGAAAAAAGCTGAATATCCTTTGCTGGAGATGCTCTGTCAGTAACACCTTGCTGCTGCACTTTGCAGGACTCCTAATGAAAAATGTCACATCAAGGTGCCAAACAATAGTATGAAATGGGATCCATAGTCAAAGCACTCTGCTGTAGGGGCACTCGGACTGAGCTGTACAGGGGCAGAGGGCCTTCCAGCAGATACCTCTGGGGTGCCAGCAGCATGACAGCCTGCCAACACTGAGTTTTCTACATCCCCACAACACACTTGTTAGCAACTGTCTGGAAGCTTCCCATAGCGACCGTGCCTCCTGCCCCTCCACCCACCCTCCTGGGCTGCTTTCCACTCAACACAAAGAGCATAGCAGAAGCACAGTTCACAGCTCAGAGCATCCTTGAGCAAAGCCAGCAAAGCTCCTAGGACTCACAGGCATCACCAGGAGTGGGCAGAGCTCTGTCGCTGCAGGACTCCAGCCATGCTCTAAAGACAATAATCACACTTTGGCTGCATGAATCCCCAGACCAGAGCTCCCACCCAAGGCCAGAGTGGAGAGACACCATCGTCAAAACTCAGCCAAAACTCGGCAGTTTGTCACTGCTGAGGGAGGTGCAGGTCACCATTTGCTCTGGTGCCTTCAAACAGAGCGACTCTGTGGAAGGAAACTGCTGCAGAACTGCCTGCAAAGATTCCCATGGGACTCTGGCTTCTGCCAAGAAATCAGGCAAACAACCGGAGCACCCCTGGATCCCTCCATGACTTGTATCCTCCAGCTGAGAGCATTACCCGAACAGATCTTCCCAAGCAGAGGCAATCACAAGCAGACATCTGGCACACTGCTCCCGCTAGCCAGAAATTTTCAGTGGGAAACCAGTTACAAAGCAGCACTGCTCACGCTGTTATTATAATTAAGAATCTGTCAGCCTGCTGAAACCAAGGCCAAGTTTATTTAGGGATTGTGAGGGAGGACTCTCCGAAACAGCCTCTCTAATTCTCTCTCTTCCATTCAGCAGATTCCCCAGAGACACATGTTTCCATGGACAACTTGCTAGCTGAGGTTGGAGCAACCTCCACCTCTGCTGACATCTAACCTCCAGCAGCAGATCCCATCTCCTGCTCCAAACCAGCAAGTGCAGGGTTCCCCCAACTCATACAAAGGCCTCCAGTGGGACTGGGAACAGCAGGCAGGTATAGGTGGGTTGGTGCTCCTGGTGCCTCAAGGGGCAATGTCATGCACCCCATGTTCAGGACAGCACCTCAGGCAGTTAGAGAGCTGGGCCCCATGGAAGCAAAGCTTGTTTTCTTGCAAACAGTTTCATGCTGGCTAAACAGCCTCACACCTGCACATCTGCATGCTGCAAGTCTCCAGGCACCTTTCACAGGGCTCCTGTGCCCCTGGAACACAATACATGAGATGGGAACTCTTCCTGGCAGCAGGTTTGTGCAGGACCTCCACCACAAACACCCGAGGACAAACGTTTGTTATTGTGCACTGTGTGCCTGTGCGAGTTTAATTGGTAGGAGCCAGGTGTTAAACAAGCTACAGCCGCCCCAATGCTGGTCAGCATCTGGCACCATCAGTCAGCTCTGTGGTGAGACAGACTCAAGGACTGGTGCCCCTACGCTCCCTGACCTCATCCCCTTCTCGCTCGGTAACACTGACGGCCTGCAAGGGAAGCGATCTGTCACCCCTGCTCACACCCAGCATCTGTCACCCCTGCTCACCAGCCGCAGCTGCTGCGGGGCTGGTGCGGAACGGGCCTGTGGTACTTGGTCAATGCCTGCACTCCTCAGAGAAGCTGCTGTTCATCAGCGTCCCATCGCCTTGCCTTTACTCACAGACCTAACAACGGGAATGCAAGGAAATGCCGGGTAACTGGGCACTGAGGCTGCACCGTTCATTTTGGGGCTGCCTGGTGACACAGCAGCACATGGGCAGGGGCTCAAGCACCCTGCCAAAGGGGTCAGGGTCAGCACCACCACTGTAACACAGCTGCAGCCAACCGGGGGACACACAGAGCACCCAGCACTGGGCACAGAATGCTGGTCTGGAGCTCGCCATCACCATGGGCTGTTGTGACATCGCAACATTGCTCCATCCCCGACAGGGGTCAGAGTGCCAGGGCAAGGTGAGGGCAGGGCAGGACCTCCAGGGCACTGACTGGGGAGCCACACCAGCTCAGGTCACATGTCAAAGCACAACTGAGACACGTCTATCAGCATGTATGTCACTGAGGACTCAGATATCAAGAATGAAAACACCAAGATGAAGCTTAAAAAACCCAGTGGTCTTCCAAAATCTATACAACCTTGGAAGTGAGCACATTCAGGGATCCCTGCCTGGGTTGGGCTGTGTTCACTGAAGTCACAGCTGAACCAGCAGCTGTTTAGGGGTCTGGGGCTTCTCTAGCTGCTGTACTTCTCAGGGAGCTTGTTATCAGCATTTGGAGAGGTTCCACTTTGATACCCCTGCACTAAAATGACTTGCAGATCAAACCAGGCAGCCAACAGAATTTTTAAATTAAACTACAAAATTATTTAAAATCCCCTTTGAGGATGTTATCACAGGGTTAACACCCACTCTTGGCTTCAGATAATACAGTAGCAATAAATGGTAATGTGCGCTATGGAACATGATTTATTTTTGCTGAGCAGGCTTGGCATTATAAATCTCAGCACTCTTAACATTTAAAGTTGTTATTCCAATGACAAAATAGACATGAGGGAGATAACAGTCTTTATCTCCATTAACGTTTTATTGTTGTTCAGAGAATATGGATATGGACTGATCCAAGGGTAGGAAAATCACAGCAATTTGTTTGCATATTGGAGAAGCTGAGATAATGGTTGTGTTTTATGACCACACCAGGGAATCAGCTGAAATGCGGGACAGAGCAGATCAAAATGGGAGATTAATCAGTTACTTTGGTTTCTGATTTCTATTCTGGTTACTTTTCCATTCCCAGGACCTGCCTTAGCACAACATTAGAAGAGCTGGGCCATGCGCGTGGCCAAACAGCTGACTCGTAGCACCCCAGCAAGCGAGGAAACAGGCTTTAAAGGAAACAAAAAGGCTGCAGAACAGTTCTGTGCAATGCAGACAAACAGCACTGCCACAGAGGCAGGATCCTTCTGGATACTCAGGTGCCTGGTAGCGACTCACTGCTCTCCCCCAGCCCCGCTGTCCGAACTCCTGCAGTTTCCTGTGAGGTTGCAACACAGAGCTCCTGAGCTGTCTGGCATTTTAACTCCTTTCCCAAGATACACACTGCACCTCAGAGCAGGTGAGGGCTTTGCTGCAGGAGGCTTAAGCAGCTAAAGGCTGAAAACCAAAACAACAGAAACCCCACAAAAACCACACAGCCACCTGCCCCATCCCAGGACCTTCTGTGCCAGAGAGGGTGACCCTTTCCTCTCAAGAAATCAGGCTCATAATGCTTATAATCAGACAAAAATAACAACCAGTGCTGGAACTGCCCTGAATGGAGACTGACTCCAACAGCTCAGTCACGCCTTTACTCAGAAGGAGGGCAGGGAGGTGAGCTGGGCACAGCATTCTGACAGCATCCACACATTTGGCCTCCAGTGCCCAAGTGCTGGGGCAGATGGCCACAGTGGCATCTCACCCTTTCCCAGTGCGCTGGGGTCAGGACCAGACCAGTTTTGGGTTCAGTGTGCCCCAACTGCCCCTCTCCAGGGCAGGGCAGCCGCCAGCTCCTCAACTCACGGGGATTTGGAAGGGCTGGGAAGAGCTCAGGTGCCACTGCCCAGGGCTGACGGGTGTCCGGGAGTCACAGTAGCTCTGCACAGGGATGCTGGGATGGGGAGTTGGTGGGTCTTTTGGTGTTTACCCACCAGCTCCAGGTAGACCGGCCATGCAGCAGCTCTGCCAATGTTGGCTGCCCGGACCCCTGGTAGGTGCCCAAGCAGCACTGCCTGGGCACTATCCACAGGGTCCAGACCCCCAGGGGTGCCCACATGGCACTGCCCAGACGCTCCCTGCGGTACCCAAGCCTTGTGCCAACCCTGTCTGCAGCTGGGGTTTTGTGCCTGCTCAGCACATTGGCGTGAGCGCTGCCAGCTCCCAGCCGCAGCCGCGCAGCCGAGATGGGGAGGAGCAGGGAGGAAGCAGCCGCTATTTTTAAGCTGCCTGATCAGCATCCTGCCAGGTCAACACGCCTCGGCTCCGCTACGCGTGCCGGCTCTGTGGGCCTCGCCTCTGCACTAGCCAATACACACCTCTCACAGCGGCTACGGGAGGCACCAACTCACACCAGCAGCACTTCCAGCGACCCAGTAGCTGGAATTTATATTCTCAAAGGATTTTTTTGTCAAGTATTTATTTCCCCAGCAAATCACCACCAAGCAAGGTTGTACTCAATGATATTGGAGGTTTTTTTCAACCTTAATGATTCTATGATTCTAAGCCTGCTGGCAGGGGTGCACCTCTGCTTCAGCTTGCAGAGTTAGGGAAGCTGATGATTACTTGGTCTGCCATGGCATTACATCCTTCCACCTACTGACCTTCCAGGCACCTGATCTCACCAGCTCTTTGGGGAGGAGGCATCAGAGTTTGGGGAGGAGGCAACAGAGCCCTGCCTGTTCCCACAAACAGCCACAAGAACTGGGTCAGGTTAGGAGCACGTCCAGTCCAGCATCCCATCTCCAACGGACAACAGGTGATGCACACAAACAGGGCACTCGTGCAACATTTCCAATAATATTCTCCTAACCTCTGCAGTGCTCATCTTAGGGGCCTCCTGAGCCAGAGGTGGTTTCTCTGCATTTAGTAAACCTTGACCACTTCACCAAGTCCCACAATTCCATTTAGAAACCTGAGGATGGGGCTGTCCTGACTAGCACCCCAAAGATCACCATGTGAGCACCCACAGCACGCCCTTGGGTCCTGGGCTTGAAGAAAAGAACAGTACTACGTTCTGACCTGTTGCAGCTGGGCCCCAAAACAGGGGGACCTAACAGCAACAGGGACTGAGGAAACTCTGGGTTGTAAGATCAGACCCCTCCATGTTGCTGTTGGTGCCTGCTGGGAGTGACCCAGCTTTCCCCAGCATTGGAGAGGGAGCAGCTTGGTCCTTGCACAGAGTTGAGGAGGCAGAGACAGATGCAAGCCACCACCAGTGACCAGGTATCCTCCTCACAGTCCATCTGTGGTGGGTCAGTCGCATCATTACCTGCTCCCAGTCCTCCTGGTAATCTCTAGATTACAGTCCCCAGGCACATCTATTCTCTCTTTAATCTGTGGATTAAAGTATCCCTAAATCGGCTTTGACGCAGTGCACTGCAAACAGCTGAGTTACGCTCTGCTCCTGCAGCGATCCCAAATTAGGCAGAAGGAAATGTGTCTGTGGGTCCTTCCCAGCTGGGGGGAGCACAGGCTCAGGAAGAGAAAGGGACACCTAAACACAGTACATATGTATAAATAAAAAGCAGAAAGGACAGATTGTGTTTCGTAACTGAAGTACTTATGTGATAAAACAACTTCATGGAGGTTCCCGGATTAATTAAATCTCAATCCAGATGATCTCCAAACAGAAACTTGCATCATTTGCGGCAACAGAAATACCTGACAGCACTCACCCTAACCCAGCACTGGGAAACACCTCACTTGGTGCTTTCCTGGGGACTACAAACAGATTTTCTAAAAAGCTACCATTATACCACTGTACAGAGAGCTTGAGGCAAACTTCCCTGGCATCAGAGTGGAGTGGCACTGGCATCAGGGCCTCTTCCTGCAGCACAATGTCAGGGCAGGGATACAGGCAGGATGAGAATGACAGAGAGCTAAGGGGGTTACAGAAGGAGTAACAAGATTAAACCAGGAAAAGGAAATAAAGGCTTAGCAAAACCTATTCAGTTTGGAATACACTTCCCCAGGAGATTAAAGACTTGCAGGAGCACGAACCAGTGCCCAGGGAAACGGTGTGGGAAGCAGCCACGCAGGGGCCCTGGAGTGGCTGCAAGGTGTCATGACTGTCCCACCCAGTGGGTGGGCATGGTGTGTCCCCAAGGCCATGCAATCCCAGCAAGGTCAACCTCGTGCCCGCAGGGGAGAAGGTTCCTTGGCAGAGCCATTGGGAAACAAGGATAACCTTCTGGGGGTGCCAGGATGGCCCCAGGACCCAGCTGGCCCCACAGTGGCCCCACACCATGGCTATGGGACATAGGTATTCCCAAGGGTCCTTCTCCAACAGCACAACCACCTTGCCATGGCCTCCTACCCATGTAGCCCAGGCAAGACCACTGCTCCTTCTCCCAGTGCCATGCTGGAAATCATGGGTGCCAGGGCTGTACCATGCCTGTGCTGCCCACAGCCATTGCTGGGCTTGGGGCATTTGCACTCTGTTAACAGCCAAAGCACACACCCCAAAATGCACACTCCATTCAGAGACTCCTGCCGGTGCCTCCCCAGAGTAGGTCCCTGGGGGGCGCAGGGCACCCACCACCCCCTGGAAGGGTCCCTGTCAGGCATCATGCCGGTGGGAAGGCCTATGTCTCAATGTCTCCACGTCTTCTGGCGACTGGGGGACTCTGCCACGGCGGTTGTGGGGCCAAGGCCTGTGGGCTCTCCACACCGAGCCCAGGACATCAGCAGCATCAGGAGGGAGCAGGGACAGAGTTGGAGAGCGGAATTCCATCCCAACAGCCACGTGCCCACGGGGAGAAGCACTGCACTCCTGACTGAGCTTGCAGCGGGGACAGGAGAGGCACTGCCAGCCTGGCCTTGGCCCACCCAGCCCTGCCAACAGAACCTTCCGCCCAAGAAGGGGCCTGCGGCCCCCGGGCCAGCCTGGTGCTCAGCATCCCTCCTTCATCAGAGGATACCTGCAACAGGGCAGATGTGCACAGACATGGAAAACCAACATGAGGCATTGTCCCACTGGGCTGAACCATGACTGAGCTCCCGTCGCACCTGAACCTGCTGAGCCCAAAGGCTGGGTAGGGCTAGGGGTAGGGCTCATGCAAAGGGGCGTTCATGTCATTCCTCCCTCTTTTGGAGGTATTTGCCCAACTGTCAGCCACCACGGGGACTTGGAGACATGCCAGGTGAACAGCACTGCTACACAAAACAGGTGACACCCACAGCCTGAAGCCTTCAGGAGACAGGCATCTTGGGTCCAGCTGTTGAAATGGCCCAACTCAGGGCAGGAGGCATGAAGGGCCCTTAAGGCCACATCTCCAGCAAGCACATCTGAAAGTGGAAGCTACTCCGATGGATGTTTGTATTCAAATGTCTCAATTTGTCCTACTTTTGGCTGGACACTCAGCAGAATTGCCAGTGAAGACAGATTTATGCAGCAGAACAAACCAAGCATATTTTCTGGATGTTTTTCACGTGAGAGCTGCCATTCTGGAGCAGTGCTCTGAGATCTGAGCCAGCATTGCCCTGGAATCCGCTCACCCTGCTCCCTGTGCCCTGCAAACCACCCATGGCTGGGGACATGCGCTGCACCTCAGCACCTCCACGCTCCCTGGCAACCCGAAATCAGCACAAGGGTCATGTTCCTTCTCAGCAATACTCCGAGCTGCACAAGAACAAGGCATTCAAATGTGCACTTGTGAAATACCATCCTCACCCCACATTTGCATGAAAATACCAGACCTATTTAAGTGACAACACTTCACTAAAGCAAATTACATAACCCAGCTTTTTCCCTCAGCTGACACACCAGAGACACCTTCATTTCCAAAGCAAGTCTGCACCTGCTGCACAGCATTTGGAAAGGTTTTCTTCTTTTTTTAACCAGAAACCACACCACTTTAGGCATATGCTGCTTTCACGTGTAGAAAAAATAAAACTGATTTATCTAAATTTTTTACCATAGCAAGATCTACCATTTCAAAGTGCACTCAACCTCCCTCTAGCAGAACTACTGCATAAAGAGTCAGGAGTCCTATACAGCATGAAGTGAAGAGAAACTCCCAGCTGATACACAGCCATTAAATCCCATCCTGTACTTCCCCCCGCCCTGCCACCACAGCAGGGACCATCCTAGCCGAGTCAGTCACCTACTGCACAAATCCCTCTGACTGTTTTGTTTCTACAGAGAGGATTGCTATAGTTCACTAGTATGACGCACAAGGTTCTTCTGAAAATGCCAGCACACGGTCACAGATTACCAGAAAGACTGAAACTTCTTACTGAAAATCCCCAACCTTCTCAGTGTCAGATTGGCAGAAATCACTGTGGGCTCATCTCAACCCTCCATCCTTCCCAACCAGGAAACCCAACTTCTCAGCAGGACACAATCAGGCAGCTACAGACCCATTTTTTATTTGCTGGCTGTTGCAGCTGCCTTTTAGAATGCAGCAACAGTGAATTCATCCTTCCACAGAGCACAGCACATAGTGACATGAGCCAGACAACTGGGAGGTATGGGAGCTCAGCCCCATCTGGGCCACACCACCCTCCTGGAAGCACCAGTTCACACCATCCCTCCCAGCAGAAATGTTCACCAGCGTGGTGTGGCCTCCACAGGTTCAGCACTCAGGCCGATGGCACGTCTGCCCAATCCCCTGCCACACAGCGGGTCCACGCGACCCCTGGCCCCACAGCAAGCCCTCCTGGCTCCCAGACCCACAGTGTGAGACACCCAAGGAGAGCAGCAGAGCAAGGGATGCCCCAGGGCATCACCTCTGATCACCTCTCCTGCATCTGGGGGCTGTCATGCTGAGCACTCATGCTCCAGCTACACACAAGCAGCACAAACGATCATTTTCTGTGGCTCACCAGGTATCCAAAGCTCTCCATTACTATATCAAGCCAAAGATTTCCCACTAGATAAACCCTCCTTTAGTCATGTAACATAAAATTCCCCGAGTCTGGTCCTATGTTGGCTTCCTCTAAGTCTCATGAGAACGACACAGTAAGGGAAAGCCTCTTTGGCTACTAATTAAGCAATGAATAAGCCTGTTCAGCCTCTGGTACAGGATCTGGTTTTTGAAGCATCACTGAAGGTGTCAGTACTACCAGAAGGGATGGGGGGTTCAGTTTTGCTTTAGAGCAGCTGCAGTTTCCTCCTGAAGTGAGGGAGCAAAGGGAGGTTGTGACAGAGCTGATGTGAAGTCGACAGCTCTTCAGCTGCCAGGGAGGACAGCAGAGGCGGCAGCAGCTCCATCCCCATCCCTCCTTCACCCCTTGCTGGTGGAGCTGCCTTTGTGGTGGCTGCAGCATCATGTGCAGGCTGAGCTCACGTTCTGATGCCTGAACCGAACATGGCCACACCGTCTTCTCTGCTCTAGAGCCATTATGGGAAACCACTTTCAAATGCACCATGAGCCTCACCGGGGCTGTGACATTATCCATGTCCAACAGCCTTGGCATCTCCTCGCACCTGCAACGCACCAGTCAGGATTCATGTACCTTCCTGAAGCAGCTTGTAGTGAACATAGCCCTGAAACAACTGTTCTATTGACGAGACCTGCACCAGCATTTGCCGTATTTCCGAAGCTCAAAGCGTGGCTTCAGTCACCTGCAGCACCGCGACCGCCCTCAGGAGCTAAGGAAGCCGATCCCGAACCGCAGCCGCCGCCCGCATCCCTCCGGCTCTGGCGAGCCCCGCATCCCTCCGGCGCCGCAGGCTCCGCTTCAGTGGGGAAGGGGCTGCGGAGGGGCCGGGACTCCCCTCTCTCCCGGAGCCGGAGGAGCGAAGGCGCAGGGGCTCCCGGAGGGTCTCGGCGGGTTTGGGGGCTCGGCAACCGGAGGGAACGCCGGGCTCTGGCCGCTCCGGGGCGGGACATGGGGGCGGCTGCGTCCCGAGCGCTGCGCGGGAGGCTCTCGCTGCTCCGGTTCAACCGCCCCCGCTCCCACCGAAGGACCGGCCCGGCCCGGGGGAGCCCACCCAGCGACACCCGGCGCTGCTGAGTCACCGGAGCGGCTCCGCCGCGCCGACACCGACCCTCCACGGCCGCCGCCGCCGCGGGGCTGACCATCCCGGCCGGGGGCACCGCTGCCGGTCCCGGGACAGCCGGGGAGCGGGGAGCCGCGGGGGAGGGCGCGGGGCAATACGGGCGGGGGCCGGGGCCGCTGCGGGGCGGCCTCACCTGCTGCGAGCGGGCCAGGGGCTGCGGGCCGGGCTCACCTTCCGTGGCATAGCTGTGGTCTCGCAGGAAACTGCTGCTGATCTTACGGGTCTCAGCGTCCTCCTCCATTGACGGCGGGCAGGCGGGCGCGGGGCGTCAGCAGCCGCAGCCGCGGATCCATCATCCCCCCCCGCGCCCTGCTCCGCGGCGGCGGCCGCCAAATGCGGCGGGGGGGGCGCAAGGGCGGCGGTGCCCGGTGGCTCCTCCCATACGGCACCGACCGGCACCGCGCGGGCGGGCGGAGCGCGGCGCGGCGCAGCCCCAGCCCCGAGGACGCTCCTGCTCGGAGACGCTCCTGCCCCAGGGACAGTCCTGGCCGGGGGATGCTCCTGCCCGGGGACGCTACTGCCGAGAGACACTCCTGCCCGGGGATGCTCCTGCCTGGTGACGCACCTGCCCCGGGGACGCTCCTGCCCGGGGATTGCTCCTTCCTGCCCGGGGCGCCACCGCCCCTGGGGAACTCCCCTGGAGAAGCTCCTGCAGCCTTCAAGCAGAAGGACTGCTGCTCCCTGACCTGCCTGCCCCAAACACAAGATTCCAGCCGCTGGCTGACACCAGACCGTTTTTTTTGGCAGAGCCACAGCATGTGAACGCTGGGTGTCCCGAGACAGGGAATACAGCAAGGGCCACGGAGGTGGCCACGCCAGCAGTGCTAAGGAGGTGTGTGCCCATGGGCGCTTGGCCCAGACTCACCCCGTCTCGGCTGTGGAAGGTGGTAGGGATGCTCAGTGACTTATGACCGTGAAGGTCGATGTGGGTGGGGGATCGGTGGCATCCAGAGAAGAGAATGAGCACAGGGGCTATGGGGGAAGGGAGGGCTTTCCTTTTCAGGGTACATCTCTGAAAGGACAGTCTGTATTCTGGACACGTTACCTGGTGCACACTAAAGGGAAAAAATTGCCCCTTAGAAAGCTTTTGTGTCTTGGTATAGTCCAGGAAGAAGCCTTGGCACTGGCTGAGCCACTAGCAGAGACACGGAGGAAACTCATGAGGGGCAAGTTCCCTCAACAGCAGCACCTGAAGTTGGAAATAAAACCCAACAGCAGTGTCAGGACACAAGATGTCCCCAGCCAGACAGCAATGTGCATGCTGGGTGGCAGCGAGGGGACACTCTCATGCCTGACCCCTCAGTGTCCCCTCTGTCCCACACTCTCCACTACTAAGCTGCTGAAGGGAAACAGGTGCACAGACAGCCTGGGGTCTGACCTGGGCCTGCACCCCACAGCACACCCCTGCTCCATACTGCTGGCAAGACCCACCTCAGCACTGCCTCGGTTCACTCTGGCCAAGAATATCATTGGTGCTGGACACTGGCAGGGTGCAGCCGGGGAACTGGCACACACGGGCACAGGCCCCGCAGCACCTCTGTGCTGTGTGCCCACCTACGTGGCACCCCTTGAGACTCCTGCACCAGGGGCTGGGGGATGTTACTGGAACTAGAGAATGCACGGGGAATGAACAAAGATGGTGGATAACATTGTAAATACAGTGGTGCGCTGCAGCTCGATTTCCTCTCCCAACTGTAGTATCATAATTAAAATCTCATTGGGAAGGTGCAAGATTTTACAGCCTGTGCATTATTCTGCTGAGATTGCACTGCCTGTTAGGGGGCTGCTTATTCTAGGGGAAGTGTGGGAGAGAGCATCTCTGAGCAAGAAGGCTCAAGGACTCCAGTACATACGTGTTGTGGGCAGCATGTTCCACACCACTGCCGCACCACCACACCCCACACACCACCACACGCCTTTTGGAGGAGTGTGTGGATCCTCTCAGATGAGAGGCAAGAGAGAGGGAAAGCTCATTCTACCTGTTGTGACCTTACGAGGAAAGGTGAATTCCCAGGCCCACGTCTGCCTGCCTCCCCAGGATGTTTTCTGACACGCTGTTACATGGAGGTTGAGACGAGACATTGTAAAACTGCACCTTGGAGATCCCTGGCACTTACTCATATGCATATATAACTTCAGGATTTGTCAGTTAACCACATCACATCACAGGCCACTCATTAATACAGGGATTACTGATGTGACAAGCCAGAAGCATTCATCAGACAGTCATAAGCCTGAAGTCTCCATCCCCAAGCCTTCACTGAATTATCCTGGAATGTGAATTACTCACTATAATCACCAGGCACATGTTTAAGTCAAGCACAAACATAGTATTTGAAGCTGAGGTTGCTCTCAGCTGCAGTGGGTGAGAGTCACAGGTTAGTCTGAATTCACTCCCTGTGAAAAGGCACAGGACCTGGCCATGGCTTCATGGCACAGCACAGATATGCTGACCAAAGCTCTCTTGCAGGCCAAAGAGAGCCACAGCATTAACATCGTGCTTTAGAAATAACTTCTGTGTTGCTGGCAGCTCCTCATGCATGCGACAGCACAGGGGGCCAGACCCAAACACACCACAGGACTCAGAACTGCTGCTGGCTCTGGGCAAGTCAACTGACACTTCTGTCTGTGGTCTCCTGTCTCCCAAGGGAAGGACATGGACCTCCCGCAGGGAAAGAGAGAAGGAAAAGAAAGATTAAAACTGCACCACAACACTACTCCCAGGAACTGGGTCCCCTCTCCCTACAAGATACATTTGCCTGCAGGTGTCCAGACAAGAACGACAGATTTTGAATAAGCAGTTGTTACCACGTTACCTCCTCCCATCAGACCTCAGATGGCAAACGCCAGGCCAAAGGCAATGCCCAGCTGAGCAACATGCCCCTGCAATGCCCCTGCAAACCAGTGACCTCTTTCCCTTCCTGTTCAACAGATTACATCTTCAATGTATTTCCATTTTAACAAGTGGCAAGTCCTTTCTCCTTTATTAAGCAGCAAAAATTATTCCCCCATGGTGCATGAATTATGCATTCAAAAGTCCTGCAAAGTTTTTCAATGCACTGTATCATTTAAACACATCCAGAAACTACCTGTTTGTTATGCAACACGCATAGAAGCTGCATCATGAAATCCATTTATTCTCAGCTTTTTAAAATCCAGGAACAAGCCTTTACAATAACTAAAAGCATTAGCTCTCCTAAGCAGGAATCCATTTGCAGATTAAATTCACCAAAGGTCAGCTTGTAGCTGTCACTGTTTTCCAAACCCCCAGGTGTCCACCATGTTCTGTACTTTGACATCTCCTGAAGAGCCAGGACACTTTCCACTCCAATGATTTTTGCTTCAATTAGAGAGGTTTAAGAGCTCCATGCTCAGGTTTCTGTGGGATCTAAACACTGTGTGAAGAATAATTGAATCAAACTTCCAATTTTATGCTCAGTACAGAAATTCCTTCACAGCATTTATTTTACCCTCCCATTCATGAGCACTAAATCTGTTTTCCTAATTACTGCTCTGGGTTAGAACACTATCCTCATCTTTTAACCATTAAATATAGATAACAAAATTTCTTTTAAACTTGCAAGAATTATTTCTGTTGGTTAACTGATTGTTAGCACAGTGCCATCAGTGGGGCACCAGCTTGCTGGACGGTGACAGAGGTCAGCTTGTGTGGAGAAGCACTGGTGACAGCACATGCCCACAGGCACAGGGGACAGGGCTGGCAGCGAGAGCCCTGAGGTCCTGTGCTCTGCCTGTGGGCAGCACAGAGGCCTGAAGCCGTGGGTAGACACTGCTGCTCCTACTCTGCTCCTTCTCATGGGTGGAACATCCCCCTGCTCCAGGGTGGGACAGGGAACAGCTGCCTGGAAGCAGGACATGCTCCCACCCTGCAGCATCTCAGCTTTGTAGACTTATCCAGCTATGGACCAACACAGGTGGTGGCCACCTCCACCTGCATGAACTAGGTCTGTGATGCTTTAACTGAAAGCCCATCTGTGCATAGGAAGGGAAGCCAGGGTTTTCATGACACCTCTTATCATCTCACATCAGAGCCAGCACCTGGTCTTTGATCTGGGTGAAGGTCATGGCACACAATTAGTATTCTGAGAGGGAAAGCACTTAAAGCCCTTGTACAATTTCTCTCATCATGTCCAGTTCCCAATGTGCTCCAAGTCCTTCAGCTCACAGATTTCAGTATACACAGCACTTTGGCTTCACAAAGCTGAGAAGATAATTATGCAGCAAAAATGAGGTAATTACACTCCTATTCTCCACATGTAATTGGTGTCAGCCACCTGGGTTGGTGGCTGGGTGGCCCATATTTAAGGGACAATCCCAAAGGGCTGTCTCAGGGCAGAGCCACCATGCTGCACGTACTGCCGGAACCCAGAGCTTCTCACCATCCCCAGTGCTAAGCACATCCAATGCCCAATGCCACAGGCACGGTGTCTCTGGGACAGCTAGAGGCACAGACACCAAGTCAGGGATCCTGTTCTCCAGAGGACCACAGACACTTGAGTGTTTCACAGCCAGTTTATAAACGTTGTGCCAGCAGTAGAGCTGGGCACCCACAGAGACTGACGCTCCTTGCGACCAGTCTGGAGTGCCTGGGCAAGGCTCAGAAAGGGCACCAGTTTGCACCAGTCAACAAAGACCATTCCCATCCAGCCATGAAAAGACACATAGGGCAGGTGAACTCACTCTGGATGAACACCCTCATGGTCAATGCCTCATGTGGGACCATCCTCTTTACTTGCAGATGAAGCGCTGGGCTGCTGCGTGGTACCCGAGGACTGTCTATGACCCCCTCCACATGTTAACATCCTGACTGAGCTGTTGTGCACCCCACACCATGCTCTAGAGTCCTACCCTTGTGCTCCTGCAGCACAGCAGAAGAGCTGACTGATTTCACTACACTAAGGCAGTTTGTTTTTCACATTTTCTCCTGTAAGTCACATAAGCAAACTGGGGAAGCCATAACCCACATCCAGGACAAAGTCCCAATCACAGGGACTTTAATTAGCATGACTTGAGGAAGACCAATAATTTACCAGATTAAACCATAATCAAGAAAACTGGGAAGCCAGATTGCATGCAGAGGGCAAGCTGCAGCCCTCTTCTTCCCGAATGACAGAGAACGAGAGTCAAGACCTCAGGGCAGAAAAGGGAAGAATCAGTTCATTGAATGCAAAGTAGGTGAAGACTTTTGCCTCCCAAAGGTTGCACGATAAATTGATCTCCTTGGCCTTGACCCCTGCCACGCTGTTAGGGGTGCTGGTACAAGCTGTACATGATTAACAGCGCGCCAGTAACGAGTCCTGCCACACACCCAGCTCTGCTGGGGGAACAGCTGCTCCCCAAGGGCTTTCTCTCCTGCCTTCAATTAGACAAACCAGCTTCTGCTGCATTTTAGCAGCCGTTTCTTCAGATGCACTCTTTCCCTACTAAGCATTTCATGCCAGGCTTTTCTAAAGCCCAGACATCTTCCTGTTCACCAGATCTCTCCTACAATGCAACAGCCACTGTAACTGTGCAACAGCAACACAAACATGGTGCTTCCAGGAAAACTTGCTATGAATTATTTCTTACTTTACAGACCATCCAGCCATAACATACTAATTTCCTCTAAATTATTACTGAATTATACTATTGCTAAATACACTGCAGAACACAGACAATACACCCTAAGAATGGAATGAGGCACAGAATATTTCATGAGGGTCCAAGACATCAATGTCTTTTAAAGGATACAGTGTGAACTGTTTGTCACATGTTCCTCACATCAGAGATATAATTAGCTTAAATACTTACACAGTAAATAGGATTTGCCACTTCTGAAGATTAAGGCCACATGCTACAGCATCAGAGCATCTGAACCAGTGGAGCACAGTCTATGCTAAGGAATACGCTTTTGCTTGAGAACAGCTACTCTCTACTCTGTGCTGCAGGTGAGGCCTGTCCATGTTGGTGTTTTGTCTGCTCGTCTGGGTTTGGGTTTTGCCTGGCGTAACAAACTCCACCACAGGTGACAGTGGAAGGCCAAACCTGACAGGCACTGGTTTTGGAATCTGGGAGTGAAACACTATTGCAGGGCACAGGTGCAGGTCTCCTGGGGGGCACTGGCCACAGAACACACAGCTCAGGTACAGGCATCACGTCACACACACACCGGCTCATGGCCCTAAAGGGCTCACAGGCTGCTGCAGCAAAATGTGATACAGGGGTAAAGAGGATCCAAGAGGACATTGGAGTATTGTTCATGAGAGAACCATGAGAGGAAATCTCAGGCTGAATAACTAAATCTAGTAAGGACAGAATGCAAAAATAAAGGCAGTATTTGGTTTTTTGGATTTCCCTGTTGATTTATTTTCAGTTGAGGAAGAAAATCCCTGTGTTAATTCCACTATTTCATATGGAAATACAGCTCTCAAAATGTTTGTGTTAGGTTAGGTCATCCTACGGGAGGGGAACACATGAACTCACGTGCATTTGAGTGGAACGGGTACACTGCCTGCCTCCAGCTGGCTGCACAACTCAGCCTCGCGTGCCCCGCTCCACGGGCTGTTGTCACACACACAGCCTGCACAGGCCAGGCCCTTCGTGGGCACTGGGACTGGACACGGGTGTGTGGGACCTGCCTTCCCCACACCGCTGCTCATTTGTTGCTCCACTGCTTTAAAAATGTCAGTCATGAGGACAAGGGCAAAAACCAATTTCACAGAGCGAAGATGGCAATCACACACCACAGTAATAAAAAAAACCCAAACAAAAAACCCCTCTAAACCTGTACAACTATTAAACAATCAACAGTTTGCAAACTGTTAATCCATCAGCTGATTATGAGAAGACACAACAAAAGAGAAACAGGGATCAGTCTGAGTGCTGAAAAAGCAAACTTTGTCATGTAATGTATTTACACTGGACTCTCAGATGCTTCCCCACATATCCCAGGACATTATTTGCGAGAATGACTATTTAGCATTTATTCTGTTAGATTAGCAATTATTATGCAAAATTTCGTATGGCCTCAAAGGTGGATTTGACAGGATATAAGCCAATGAAACACCAACACATCCAGTTCACTGGGAATTGTATTTCCTAAACTGCAATTACTTCACAGCCTTCAGTTAACTGAACATGGCCCACACCAAAAAGTAGTGAAATCATGATATAAATTAAATTAGGGCTGCCCACGTCTTGCAACACAAGCACAGTACGTTTCAGAGCATTGTGAACCTGAGGCTGGGATTACTACCTTATAAAAATCATTCTGCTTGTCCTCAGATATCACTCAGCAGCAGCAGAGCGAAGTGCACACAGATGCAGCCTGGCCAGCCTTGCAAAATGGAAAGCACAAAGGCTAATCAGTCAGAGAGAGTTAACTCCCCAAAGAGAAGGAAACTGTGTCTGGCAGAGCAGCACTCCTGACCTGCACAGGGATTAGCTGAAGTTCCACAACTGTCAAAAGGATGGATGGTGATCCAAAATCAGGCTGGTGAAAAGCACAAAATGGGGTAAAGCAAAACACAGCTGCTGCTGTGGTCTGAGAGCTGGGAAACTAAGCTCAGGAGCAATCGACTCAACAACTGTTTACACGTTAACAGGAATTTGTCAATTTTTAGTGGTACTTCACAAAGCGACAGCCAACATGGGTGAAGAGCCTGTCCTGATAACAGTGCCTCCCCTGTGGTGCCCTGGCAGAGGGTCCCCATCTGTTGACAACACCACATGACAAACCATGTCTGGAACCCAGCAAAGCACTGCAGAGCCAGCCTGGCTCACGCATGCTTTGGATAACCAAGAATATATTCTAAGCACGAAACTACTCTGGTATGGGGAAAATCACAAGAAGCATCACAACACGCTCTGATTCACTCTGGTATCTATGGCCACAGGTCCCACGAGCATGGCAGTGCTCTCATGAGCGACGGCAGCCGCAGCACTGAGGGTGCACGAGAGCGTCTCACCGGAGCTGGGCTCTCTGGCGAGCAGTGTGGGAGCACTGGGTGGATGCAGCTCGGGCTGGAGGATGGCAGGGTGAGGCTGCACTGCTCTCCGCTCATGGCCACACTTGCCATTATGATATGATACAATATCTTATACCAGATCGTCCTACGTAACAAAGCACCCAAGAAGGCAATCTTTCAGCTTAAATTGAGTACCCACTGTAAGCATTAACGGGGGTCAGGGAGTGCTGCACCGATCCTATTCAATATTTCTTATGTGCACATGGTCCTAAATCCAGTCAATAATACTCTACTCCTCCATGACTCAGAGCCACAAACAGGGAGTGGCAAACGACAGCAACTGGAGCAGCTCCAGCCCTGTGGCCCCAGCTCTGCCCTGCCCAGCCCTGCCCTCCACCTCACCTTGGGTCAGTCATTCATTCTCTGTGAACACCTGAAATTCAGCATTCCAGTGTGACCCGTGACTCCTGGGGCTGTGCCTCCTCCCCCATGGGTCCTCGGGGTGCCTCCAGCAAAAAGAGAAGCTTGGAAAAGGTGGCACTGGGCTGGCCAGGGTCTCCATCCCTGGGTGGGCCCGGGGACCTGCTGGCCCCCTCCCAGGTAGCACAAGGGGCTGCTTCATCACAAACCAAACCTATACCTCCTTTTTGCAGTCCCAGTGTGAGGGTGACTTTGGGGAGCCCTGACTGGCACTGCCAGCCTCCCGCCACTGCCCAGGAGAACTGACCTCCTTTATCCAGGCTCCTCTTCAGCCACTAAACAGAGAGAGCTCCCAGGAATGGCCATGGGAGAGAAGTTTTCTCTTCTGTTTGGTGAACATACTTGTTTACACTGATTGTTTGGAGTCTTCATACTTGTTTACACTGATTCCCACTTTTGGAAATCTCCAGGAGGAAAGATGGGATGTGAGTATCATATAAGGATAGAAATGGGCTGGAAGAAAACTGCACTGACAGGATAAATATGGAGGATGGCTTAGGACATCAGCCAGGCCTAGGCTTTCCTTACACTAAGGAGAGACCAACCTTTAACAAAACATAAACTCAATTGTGCTACCAGAAAATCATCTGCACTGTGTGGTTAAAAATAAAAACAAGAGAGGTTAGAAATAAAAACAAGAGACACAATGGGGAGCCTTAAAAGTTTGCCCAACTTCTCAGAATGCCAATGCTGTAAAACCAATATTTGTATGTCACTAATATTTACATATAATCTACCTCATGTCATTTGGAAAAATAAACCTAGAAAACTGTTAATTAATAAAAGATATCACGTCTTATTAGCATTCGTATAGTAATTATGAAAACCACATATCCATCTGTTAAGCAGTCAGTAAACAAGACAAACGACTGTGTTATGTTAAACAGATTATAAAATGCCTGAGGGAAAGAAATCTAATAGCCCCGACCCAGCCATGAATCAAACAGCAGCACACGGGCTCCAGCACACGCGAACACACGCATGTGCCTTTCCCAAGGCCTTTTTCTGAATTACATATAACAACAACATCAGCAATGAGGTCAGTATAACATTAGGCATAAAAATCTACATTGAAATGTGATGATGTGATCATTAAGATTTTATGGTCCCTTAAAAAACAATTACTTCCTAAAACAGACAACTACCCCCCCAAAATCAGAATGGAACAATATGCAAAGTAACATTAAATCCAATTGCCCCCATCCACATGGGAATCCAGCTACTTTAATCCAATTGAATAAACAAAACTGATTCAATTCCTGTCATGTTTGTGAGTGATTTCTGAACATTTAAAGGGAGAAACATTCGTGCACAGAGAGTAATTGATTCATTAGCATGAGCATTCTCAATCCACCCGTGTGTTCTCTGGACACTCAGCGGATCCATGGAGTGCTGCACACCCATCCTTCACGCCGTGTGTATGCACTACTGGGTGACAACTTGTAGTAGTCTTACTGTGATTGCTCACATAGAACAAGTAATTGTGCTCATTTAAAAGAGGTGTTTGAACAGTGTCTTTCACTTCAGGTCACACATATTAGCAGCTCCCTCCTCCACTCAGCACCAACACACACGGTACTGCCACAGAAAGATATCCTGGACAGAAGACTGAGCACCCCGCTCCCCAACACAAACCCCAGGCATTCTCTCCATCAGCTCTTGGTTTCCCAGCTTATCCCAAGCACTTCCCACACTTCAGCTCTCTCAGCCCTTCCACTCCAACCTGCTATAACTGATCAGAGTCAGTTTTCACCCTGCTGACTGCAAAGTCTATTTTGGACCGGTCCACCACCATCATACACAGCTTTTGCCAATGGGCTATGATAAAGAGGATCCAGTGCTTCATTTTCCTGAGACACAAATTTATGGGAATGGAAAGTCAAAGGTGTAACAGGAATGTTCCCTTCACTCCTGCCCTTCAAAAATCGGTGGGCTTGACAGTCCATCAAAAACATTCTCCATGGCCTTCCCAGACTCACACATGTGAAAATTCATCAGTGTGCATTTTATGGCTTTAAAGTTTCCACAACATGGAGAGTGATGTCAAGCACAGCAATACCTTTCCTCTCAAGGACAACTACCCTTGAAAAATTACAAAGCCAGCACAAAAAGGAGAAGATGAAGATTTCAGGGCAGCCCGAGCAGCAGGGGACTGTAAATGGACTATTCTGCAGGCAGAGCCTTTGCTGTGCAGCTGTGGTGCACTTGCAGTCAGGACACAGCACCCCCAGAAGAAGATGGGGAACTGCTTGCCTCCAGGGAAGGCACAGGAACCCCCTGGGGGCACACAACAGCTCTGGGCAGCCCCTGCTCACCCCACGCTGGGCCAAGCCCTGCTTCCTGCTCTGCACCAGGCATTCTCGGGTCTGGACCCGCTCGTACACCAGGAATTCTTACACCTCAGACAAGAACCGTAGCAGGAACACAACCGCCTCTTGTTTCCCAAACACTTTTGCCTCTTGCTTTTAGGCTGCTCCTGTTTTTAATCAGTTGTATTATTTATTTTCTTCTCCATTATTCTGTCACTTAAGACTTCAGATTAACAGTGGGGATGGAGAGAAGCCTAAGCTGCTGCTATTAGCTGAAACAGGCAAGTCAATTAGCCTCCTTCAATGGAACAACATCTGACTATGTGGCAGTGGGTCAAAAAATGCACCTTGATGGTTTTTCTTCACGGGTTAGCGTGGTGGGTTTGTTGCCATCTGCTTGTGAGTCAATTACTCTTTCATTTCAGCTGAGGAACATTGAATTTAAAGGCAGAATCAAGGCAAAAATAAAAGGGAAACCTTCTCATCAGCTCCTGCTTTTGAACACTTTAGTTTTGTTGTGAAATTTCACAACTTCAGGATGGTTACTGAGAAACCAGATTAAAGAGAAATAACACCTGCATGCAGGCTTGTATTGGCAGGGTCTGGACACGTGTCTGTCTGCCTGTTTGCATGGATGCACATGTGAAAATCCTATGCCTGACTCAACCATGGCTTTTTTTTTTTTTAATAAGATTGAACAATTTTCTTGACCTTTCAGACCTAGAGACTTTCAGTGAGCAGTGACAGAGCACTCAGGCCATGGCTGTGCCACACCGCTGGGATGGGCAAGTGCCCCTGTGCTTCCCACACTGCACAAGTGATGGGGCCCACGCATTCACAGCACCATGTAAGCACCCTGTGCTTCTTTAAATTACTTCATTAATGTCACAGGAAGGGAAGACAAAGCATTCTACAAAAAATATTCATTCAACAGAATCAAGCACTACACTCCTCTGCTTGCTCAGGCTCAGCGACCTGATCACACCTGGTTCCAGCAGGTGCCGGTGCCAACAGCAGTGATCTCCCCTGGGGCAGGAAGGTACAGAACATGGGTAGGGGCTGTGCAGGTGGGTGCTCACCCCCTGGCTCTGCCAGAGCTCATACCTGTGCTGCCATGGTGCTTCCTCAGAGTGCGCCCAAACCTCCTTCAGGGACAACAAGGAATAAAAAGGCTGACAGAGCCGTTCAGGATTTAGACACACAGTGCACCTACACCAGAGAAACCCGGACCTGAACTCGGCCTCTCTTACTGTCCCTTTTCTGTTCTCTCCTTGAGTTTCTAACATAATGCACATCTCCCTCACAGAAGTGTGGATTAATTAGTTAATGTGTAAAAGGCCCTTTTGAAGCTATTTAGTGCTAAGTGCTGTCATTATACATGTGAGCAGAGCAGCTGGAATTGGCACAAGGGAAAGATCTGTGCTGGAGATTAGATACACTGCAGTTAGAGAGCAGGCTGAGATAGACTGAGCTTCCACACACAGCAACGATCCCAAGGGGATATACAGGTATGGACCCCAGTCCTGCAAGGGAGAGGAGCTGAGCACCTTCTGTAGACTGCACAGCCAGGGAGGTCACAGTGCTCGCTAGAGTTAGCTGTGGCTCTCAGTACTCACACAGACCAGAGCAGCCCACAGCAGAAGTCACCTGTGGGTGTCGGTGGTTACTTCTGCTGGAAGAAGGCTGGGCCAGGAGGAGACCCAGGGGTCACAGCTCAGGTCCACCAATTTCTGACCAGCACTGCACCCCACTGCTTGCAGCTGTGCAAGCTCTCATGCTCTCTGCTAAACCCACCAGGGCCATGACGGGGACTGGCTGCACCCTGGCCAGGTGCTGAGCACACCTGTCTGCATGCAGACTCTGCTCGGCAGCACCAGTGACCCGCAGCCCAGCACCTCTGGCACTGGTTCTGGACACGGAGCCCCCTCCCTCGGCATGAGATCACCCCCCTGCAAAGGGCACAAGGAGGATGTCCCTCTGCCCATGTTCCCACAGAGCTCGTGCCTCTGAGACCCCACAGCCCAGAGCCAGAGCTGGCCAAGCAAGTGCCTGAAGCAATGGAGGAGAGCAGGTCTGACGGCCATGCAGCCACGTGCTCCGTGCAGGGTCTTACAGCCCCATTTCCAGAAGAAACCAAGCCAAAAGTCACACTGTTGTGCAACGCTGCACAGAAAGGAAAACAGCAGCCAGCAGCACTGGAAACATGCAGGGACAAAAACTGCTGATGAAGTCCACAGGAGCTCACTAATATAAGTGCGTAATTATACTGCTGAATGCGCATTGCCCAGACAAGAGGTGGCCCGTGGCCGCAGCCAGCTGACCACTCCCAGATCATACGCTGGAAGAGGAAACGGAGAAAACAGAGTGCTGAGCTGTATACTGGAAAATGTATTACTAAATGCCACGAACTTGCATTTCAAAGGAACTGCTGATCATGAATAAATCCACCATATGGCTTTACAAAGCTGAGAGTGTGTTTATTTCCCAAATATAGCCAGATCAGCCCCTGACAGCCTGGTTTTCTTTTATAAGCCACACCAGAAAATTATTTAAAGTGTAGTATCAAACACAGTTTGTTGGGTTGCTGGTTTAACACAAGGAGTTCACAGTAAGAGCAGCATCTCATGTACAGCAATTACACCTGCACAGCTCCACCACATCAAAACATTCAAGGAATTTCTAAGACCTTTTTAGCATTCTGCAAAGCTGCCTGCAGAGAAAAGAAAGGTTAAACCTCAAACTATTGGTTTTTTGAATACTTTAGTTGAGCCACATGTGTGGCCCTGTGGCCCTTCACGCAGTGACCTGTGAACATTCCTGGGTGGGCTTGGTAGAGATGGCACCCAAAACCTGACCAGCTGCAGGCTGTCACTGAGTATTTCCCCCTTGGTCTGCCCAGCCAGAACAGCAGCTAAACACATCTCTGGGTCTGATCAGAGACACTGAACTGCGCCTGTGGCAGTGCCAAATGCAGCCTGTGACACTGGCGGAAACGCACGCCCTCACCCCTGGCCCTGGGCAGCAGAATGGTTTCAGCAATTCCACCGATACACAAAGCTGCCTGTGGTAGGGACAACAAATATAGACAATTTCCCTGTTTTTTCTTACAGGTAGGTCATTCTGACCACACTCACCATCCTGCTTTCCCCAAAAGCACCTAAAATAACTCAATTTAAGGCAGCCGCAGTCCAAGATTTGCTCTGAAGCTCAGCCCCCGCCAGCTGCTCTTCCCTCTCACTCTAAAGCATTTCCCTGCAATCTCCATCAGGTCCCTTCCGAGTGGGAGGGATGACAGAAGGCACCTTTGTGCTGATTTAAGCAGTAGCTAAATATAGACAACAGGGGAACGCTGGGAAGCTACAGCTGAACCCATCTGTAGTGAGGGAAATACAGTCACAGAATGGAAATATCTCCAGAGTCGGAAATGTGCTTATAATTCAGCTTCTGCTTTTGTTGGAGCTGGTTTGACATGGAAAATTGCAGGAAGCCTGAGCTCCAGGTAGCCTGGAGAGACCAACGGTCACACAAGACTGGGATCAGCACGGGAGAGGTAGGGGGGATCGGCGTCCCAGCACAAACCGCGAGAGAAGAAAAGTAATTTTCAAAATTCTCCAACGCCAGGACGGAACATTCACAACTAAAACTATTTTTGATTTAAAAAAACCCTCAGCGACATTTTCTATTATTAAAGACGAGCGCTCGTCCCGCGGGGCAGCGCCGAACGGGGCAGCGCCGAACCGGGCCGGCCGAGGCGGGGCCATCCCGAGCATCCCCCGCAGGGATGTCAGATCCGCAGGGACTCAGACGCCGCGGGGAGAGGCGAAAGGATGGAGACAGAACGGTCGGTGCTTCCAGAACCCGACACGCCCGGAACGCGCCGCTGCCGCTTCCCGCGGTGGGGAGACCCCGCCCCCGGGACCCCGCCTGGCGGGGCTGTCCCTGCCCCCTGCGGGACCGGGGTGGCACCGACATCGAGACCCCCATGGGCACCGGGACCCCCATGGGCACCGAGACCCCCATGGCCACAGGCACCGAGACCGCCCCCGCCCGGCAGCCGGCGGGAGCGCACCCGCAGCGGGCGGGGCGGAGCCGACTGGGTGGGGTCGACTGGGCGTGGCCAGGGGCGCGGCCGGGAGCAGGTTGTTCCAGGTGTATCTTTGAACAGAACTTTGAGTCCCTGCCCGGTGCAGCAGCGACATCTCCCCGCAGGCGGAGTCTGGTTCCTGCAAACAAGTAATACCTCGTTTGGTTTTTTAAGATAAAATCCACAGCTTCGAGGCCTGGAGACAAACCTTCAGCAGAGACCACACACAACACCCTCAAGGAGTTGTTTAAGCAAACCACAAGCATCCCTCATGACCCGCTCCTGGCACAGCTAATCGAGAGCCACCATTTCAACTGCATTTAATCAAAACTTTCAAGACTCCAAACTCAGCAGAATCACCTCTTGCTCTATATTCATTTGTACTCTCTTTAATGAACTCCGTGGTCAGGATTTTTCCCTTTCTTGGCTGACTGGCACGAAGAGTACTGCCAAAGAGCAAAACTTAAAAGGACAGACTGGTCCCAGTGTACTCCACCCGTGATGTATGGTCCCACAAACCAGCCTGTAGAGCACCCTGATTCTGGTCGATCATCCCCAAAGTCTGACCAAAGACAACCCCATGTTCTCTACACAAGTCCTGTGGCCTTGCCCACTGCCCACCCAAAGGGAACACCCCAACAACCCCCTTGGGTGGTGCTTACTTAGACACTCAGAAGGGTCACAGGGGGACATGAACATTAATAGATTTAAAACAGCAGCTCAATGTCACGCCCATGAGAATTTAAAACCAAGTTCAATCCCATTCTCTACCCTACAGCTTTGAGAGAACACAAATAAGGTCATGTTGCAGCCTTGGAAATTGGTGCAAGAGCACAGATTTTTGTAATTATTAAAGCTGATCTCCAAGTCAGGCCATGTCTGAGCCTAGGACCTACCAAGCTTTTTACTCTTCCTTCCTTTAAAAAACATCTGTTTCAGCAGAGTTCTGTCATTTCTGGCTGTAAACTTACAGCAGTGTAAGATCATGTGTGGAATGATGGCCTCAATATTAAAATGTTTATACTATCAGAGCTCACTTACAGACACAAAGCACTTTTATGTGGCATTAAGAGGTTTAGAAATGCAACTCACAAGAATTAAAAAATTCCACCCTGAACTGGTGCGAGCACAGTGTGAGCTCAGACCTCTGTCCCTGTTTATCCGGCTTTCAGCCATGAGCTCCCGGCTCAGAGCCAGCATTCGCATGGGGATGGGACCTGCTCATACAAGGAACAGCAGCAGACACAAAAACATTATTTTTTGTAAAAGGCCTTGATATAGGCAGAGTAAAAAAAAAAGTGCAAATGAAATGCAGTCAGTGCAGCCAACGAAAGGTATTTCCAGCTCCTGAGTTACCACAACAAAAATACAGGTGCACTGATCATCCCCAATGGAGAAAACCGACCCACCTGCACCGCCGCCGAGCCTGAACACTGGTACCTGAGCCGGATGGCTGTGGGCTGGGCATCCTGCCATGTTCTGAGCAGCACCCCTGTCGTGGGAGCTCCCCCCCGTGTCCAGCCAGGACACAGCTCGTCATGTCTCAAATTAAAGCACCCCAACAATGCACCTGTGTCTCTCCTGTGCTCCTGCTGCAGGACATCACCCACCTCACACCGGGCACTGCTGTGGGAACAGAGCCATGCTCTGGGATTTGCCTCCCTCAGGCAAACAGGAATGAAAGAGAAGAAATGGGTGTCACAGAAACGAGGCCTTAAGCTCACTGTGAGGAGGAATAATTCACACCGCTTCAGTCTGACACCATGCCTTGTATTTTGGATAGGGAATTTGCCCTTTTTCCCCAAGCCACTATTCAGTTCTTTGTGGCTGCACAGAATTAACCTCATTTACCATTATGGAATGAACTGACCAGGCGGTTGGACTCCTGCACATGGTGCAAATCCTGATAAATCTAAGACCTGAAATTAGAGCCAGTCTGATGTTCTTCACTCAAAAGCAAGGGTTGATGTGGCATTCAGAATGAGGAACTGCAGAACAGCTAATCAAGAAATGCAATTATTGTAGAAAGCTCAATCTTAACTCAGTGTTCTCCTCCATCAGCCCTACACTAATGGCCTTTCTTCATGTAATTATAGACTATTAGTTACACCAAACCTTATCTGCATACTTACACAATCATACTGTACCTCTAGTTCACACACCATCCTGTAGGATTAGCACTGCTGTAAACTCACTGTATGTGGGTTTCACTCCAGGGTCATCAGGACTTCAGTGAAGCTCCCAGCTGCTGGTGCCTGATTAACTCAGGTCAGAGCCATCAGAAAGACTCATCAAGAAAATAAATCCACTTGTAGTCAACACAGGAGGCACAAAACTGACAAGCTGGTAGTAAATGTAATGATTATCATAAAAGCAAAGATAATGTCTCCAAAACAGAAAATTGGCTATTTTAGGTTCACTCCAGGTGAAGGATTTTGTGTGAGAGCTCTCCAGCATGTGGACTGGGGTTTGCTCTGTGATGCAACTGAGCGCAGCAGAGGAGTGTGTTGGCCACTGTCCAGCTGGTCCCTTCACTGCTCCGTCTCCTTTACAGGCTGGCGATAGGGACCAGGAACTTTGCGGCACATTTTAAACAATTCCCAAGCAGACCTTCCTTCATGCTGTTAATTGGCCTATTCCACTGATCCCACTGAAACCTGAACACAGCTTTCTGCGGTTATCCATGGAGGAATCAGCTGTCTGGAACGTATGAGGAAATAATTATTACTTTTTACATGCATCACTCAAAAATATTCCAAAGGCCAAAAGCTTAGCCTAGAGGTGCCCCTAAGGTAAAGAGCTTAGTTTTCAGGTGCCTCTGGCTGAGCTTTCATCTTAAAGACCCCTACAAAGCTAACCCTCTAGCTTAAGGGCACCTTTCAGCTAAGCTTTAGTTTCAGCTCCAATGCAAGTGACTAAACACCCTGGTCTTCATGTCACCTCCACTGGAACCTCCAAAAACACTGGTTCAAAGCCTGGGCACAAACTGAGAACTGTGGAAAACCAGAAAACTGTACAAGACTTCAGAGAAAACAAACAGAGAGTTACCTCACAGGTACTGAAATGCAGGCATTGCTCCACTCTTTCTTGCGTTTGTGAGCCAGGGAACTATTCACACAAATATTCTGGAAACTATCATAAATTCCAAACAGAAAAAGACACAGGAGCTACTCAGAAGGTGTTCAAGGAGTTGCTGTGACTTATCAAGCAGCAGAGATCAGAATTCATCTGTGCCCTCCCTCACTGTCTTGACCTGCAGTGTGTAGTTTGGAAGCACATGTAATTCCTAAAGATCAAACGTAAATTCACTTTCTCTTTGAACTGTTGCAGGAGAGTGCTGGACTGCTGGTGGGAGGAGAGCTGCCCGTGGCCAGCCGAGCTCCCTCCGGCCAGCTGTGCTCTGGCCGAGCTGAGCTCCCCACAGGCTCGTGGCTGGGGTGGCTGCAGTGGGCACTGGGACCAGGCCGACAGCCACCACTCATCCTGGTGCCCTCGGGACAACTCCCGAGGCTGTACCCTCTCTCAGGGGATGCCGGAGGTCGGGGACAAGGACACTCCTATTTTTCTGTCCCCAGCGGCAGTGCGGAGCGAGGCTGCACTGCGGGCCGGCGCCCACCCTCGCTTCAGACAGTCCCTGCCCTGTGCCTTGGCCGCAGCTGCAGCCCCGGCAGAGCCTCGGCACGATGCCAGCCATTCTTCAGAGGCCTTGAAAGAAACATTCATTGTCAAATACGTAATATTTACCCCACTGATCTTTTTAAAAAGCTGTTTATTAAACTGTCTTTTCAGGCAGGAGGCAGCTCTTACCTGGGTTATCTTCTTGGTTTTACTAATGAGTTAGCCTGGAACAGGTTCCCTTAAACTCTGCAAACCTCTGTTTCATCCCAAGTTTATTATATGCATCTAATCATGGGTCTAAGAAACAGTTCCGTTCAAGTTTCATTCTTTCTATATTGTTTGCAGTGGAGAAGAATGGATAGCACACTGGTGTGACATTTTTTCTTTAACTCTTTTTTTTTTTCTCAGTAGTCTCATATGACCTCCCTTAAAACAGCAAGGTCTGCTTCTCTGCTGAGTTACTTATTCCAGTACAACAATCCAGAAGCGACTTGTTCAGGATATCTTAAGGAACTGACCTTTGGACAAAGTCAACATGAAAACAAATCTTCAGGAAAATTCTCAGAGAAAGAACTTCAGAGTTAGTTATCTATTGGAATAATTTTATCTGCTTAGAACTTGAGAGAAACTTTAAAACAAAAAAGTCTATACCATCTGCTTGGATTGAACTACAGCAACCTGAGTAGATGTAGTAACTTAACCTGGAGTGTCATCGCCTGCAGCCAAGTGCTCCCTGCTTGCCCCTTCTACTCCACATCCTCGGCAACCAAACATCTCTGTAGCGTTTGCCTGTATTTTCCTCTCGGATCAGGTTGGTAATTCAGTCATGTACACGGACTCATGGGACTGCAGAAAACTGGGTGACAGAGTTGTGGTTTTCCTCATTAACTGATTTTGTTTAGGACAAACGAGGAAAACCACTGTTGTTCCATGCGGCGAGCAGCAGTGCTGGGAATGTAAATCCCACGGGGCTGTTTGGTGACTGCGGATGATCCGCAGACCTGTCCGACAGCTCCCACACCGCATCACACGGGGATGAATCCGCAAGAACGGACTCTCCGCTGGGAGAGTCCCACGAAGTCTCGGCAAATACAGTCCCGATACTTTGCATTCCTGCCCTGGTAATGCAAAGTTGAACACTCCTGAGAACACTTCCTTTTTCCCGAATTGCTGCAGAACTGTTTCGCCAAGACCTGGAAACACGCTCTGCTGACGGCAGGCGAGGGCTCGGGTGACCGGAGGCGGGCAGAGCATGGTAGGATTGTTCCATTTCCTCGGGAATATCCGGATGCATTTAAGGCCACAGCTACAAGCGACACACACCTGCAGCCATGCAGCACCGTCACCGCAGCTCCCGCGCCGGTCCCGCCGCTCGGCGTTTACCCGCGGCCCCGGCAGTGCAGGGCACGCACCGGCCGTGTCCGCCGGTCCCCCGCTCCCGGCCCCGCGCCCCCCGCGCCCCGCGTACCTTCCGCGTGGCAGCTGGCGGAGCGGAGCGCGCCGTGCGGCCGGAAGAGGTACGGGAGGTACCGCGAGAAGCATTTCATCTTCCGCGCAGGACCGAGCTAAGGCACCGACCGATACCGGCGGGGAGAGCGGCAGCCCCGGCCGGCGCCGAGCGGCAGGGGCTGCCCGGCGGGGAGGGTCGGTCCCCGCGCTGCTGGCCCTGCCCTGGCCCCGGAGCGAAGCGCCCCG